>NKDA01000006.1:4907500-5180000 GCA_002872375.1 Eulimnadia texana
AAACACATTACAGTTTCACTTAAAAATGGTTCTAAAAATCTCAGAAAAATTCAAGAAACATTTTGGTATAAAGAAAGTTGCAAAATTATTTGAAACTGATTTAATATGTGTGTCCGCTATAGCGGGGAGTCCATTTTTTAAAATTTGGCCCATATAGCCGTACAGCAAGACTATCTCTTCTACTGCGGACAGCTGTATAAAATATTAATACATTACAGTTTCACTTGAAAATGGCTCTAAAAATCTCAGAAAAATTCAAGAAACATTTTGGTATAAAGAAAGTTGCAAAATTATTCAAAGCTGATTTAATATGTGTGTCCGCTATGGAGAGGTACCCATTTGGAATACACGTCCTGGTAAGAAGTTTGAAGAAGAAGTTGAAGTGGCGGAGGATGGTTAGAGATGGTAAAAGAGGATAAGAAACCTGTTTTTAATCGAGAAAACCAGTTTTGTTGTGCTCGTCTTCTGCTCTTAGGAAAGAAAAAGAAGAAAAAATAACGAACATCACCACCATTGAGCGAACTTTAAAGCGGAGCAGCTTTTGTGAAACAAACTGTCCTTGACCCACAAACCTAATACCTGAATCTTAGCCTGACCAAACAACTCTAAGTCTCTTTTACTTTCATTATAAGACCTTATATAAATAAGCTTTATAATAATATATATTGATTAATTTACTAATTTAGCAATATTAATCACAAAGAGAATTATAAACTGTAACATGTAAAAAGGGCCATAATTCAATACTGGATTCCAGGCCTAGAATACACGCTTGAATATATATTGATATTTCCACATTTGCATTTTTATAATGAGTAAATTTACTAATTTAGCAATATTTACCACAAAGAGAATTATAAACTGTAACATGTAATAAAAAGGGCCATAATCCAATACTGGATTCCAGGCCTAGAATACACGCTTGAATATATATTGATAATTTTATTGAAATTATTAATAATTATCTTGTCTAGTTATATTAAAAATTATTTGTATTTATTTCAGTCAATTTCACCAAACAACTCTAAGTCTCTTGTACTTTCATTACAAGACCTTATATAAATACATACGTGGCTTTATAATAATATACAATGATAATTTTATTGAAATTAATAATTATTATCTTGTTTAGTTATATTAAGAATTTTTTGTATTTATTTCAGTCAGTTTCACCAAACAACTCGAAGTCTCTTTTACTTTCATTATAAGACCTTATATATGTATATATACAATAAATATATATTATAATATTAATATAATGATAATATATTTTTAAAAAAGACCTTATACGAATACCTATGTGGCTTTAATAATAATATATAAAAATAATTTTGTTGAAATTAATAATAATAATACTGTTTAGATATATGGCTACAGTATAATTTACTACTTTTATTAGTTATATTAAAAAGTATTTGTATTTATTTCAGTCAATTTTACCAAACAACATTAAGACTCTTTTACTTTCATTACAAGACCTTATATATGTATATATCATATGTATATATTATAATATTAATATTATAATAATAATTAATAATAATATATATTTTTAAAAAAACCTTATATGAATACCTACGTGGCTTTGTAAGAATGTATAATGATAATTTTATGGAAATTAATAATAATAATGCTGTTTAGATATATGGTTACAGTATGATTTATTAATTTTATTAGTTATTTAAAGTCGATAATATTTAATTAATATTTGTATTATATTTACAATATTTCTTATTATATTATTCTTTATTATTATATTGTTTGCCATTGTATTATATAATAGTATATTCTTAATATTTGTATTATATTTATAATATTTCTTATTTTATTATTTGTTATTACATTATATAATATTATATTCTTAATATTTGTATTTACTTCAGTCAATTCCACCAAACAATTCTGAATCTATTTTACTTCCATAATAAAACATTTACTTTAATAATTATACAATAATAATTTTACAAATAATCCGTAAAATTAATTTGTTACAAGATTTAATTGCGTAATTATTCTAATTATATATTTTGTTATTATTATTATTATTATTTCTATAGTTTACCTATTTGATTTTTATACTTTTCCGTATGTTAATTTTATACAAAATCATTGATATTTTATATTAATGTCCACTAAAGATTTTTTTTTAATTCCGAAGAAAATGATTGAATTTTTGAATCTGGCAACGCTGCGCCCAGTTTCAAGATTCAAATTGTAACGGTCGTCCAAGATGGCGTCGCGTAACGCTGGGATCCTTATAAGAGAAACGCTTTCCTCGTCGAAAAAAACAAACAAATAAACAAATTAGCATAAAAATTTTTACACAAAGTTAATTAGTAATCAACTAATTGCATAAAGAACTACTTATTTCAGTTATAAAACACTAAATAAATTATTTACACGCGTTTGAAAAGTGTGCAAGAACTTTGGAGCGAATCTTCTCGAACCGTGAATTTTGATATCCCAGCGGAAAATTAAGGATGTCGACTACATCCTGAATTATATTCGTAACATATCCTGAATATCCTGAACCAGGTCCAATCGTGGATGAATAACAAAAATTCTGTAGAGAATTGTGAATCTTGATTATGGAGGGTACCATTAAGTATCCTGAAAAGTGTTTCTTCAGGATAGTGTTAAGCACCCTGAACATGTATTATTCAGGCATTCCAATGTCAGGGTCCTGAACACCCTGGAAGTGGGCCAATTTCACTGCAACTCAAGAGTCCTGTTTGGCATCCTGAAAATGTCCTTTTTAAGGATATTTTCGGGTCCTGAAACTATCCTTAATTTACTGCTGGGATAATTTTTGTTTATCAGTGTCATCGATTGTTATCAACCTATTATCTTCGTTTGTTGTTATCTCTGTTGTTATCTATTGCTATCATTAGGCCTAAATGGATACATTTTCTCAGATTATTTTGAATGAACAGAAGACTGCGGTATCACTCCAGCCGATTTGCTTCGATTGTCGTATGAATTTCGTGGAAACTTTCGAAAGTCTGGCTTTATCACGAAGCAGCGAAAGGTGTACATAAAGACTTTTTCACTGTCAAGTTACCAAAAAGTTTAAGAAAAGTTCATCGGAGTTCACAAAAGATTGAGGTCGTCTATCGAAAACTTCCAAAGAAGTATTTGCCAAAACCGTTTCCAATCTGGCACAGTCTAATAGTAAAAAAATTATAATATAATAATAGATAAAATACATATATACCCGATAGAAAAATGATACGTCTGAATAACCCACTGAATGGTGCATGACTATCACGGATTCACCTAGGTGATAGTGTGAAATTAGCCCACTTTCATACGGTTCGTATGCTTGAATTCTTCAAGCATTAAGTCATGCAGTATTCAAGCCCTTATTCAGAGGGCTCAGTATTGGCAACTGAAGTGAGTTCAGCTACTATTCAGCTAGAGATTCAGAGGGCAGCTGGTGTTCAGCTACCTAGTCATTCGGTACTCAACCGTGTGACTTTTCTATCGGGATATATATGGTGTTGTTACTTTTATCAAGTGTTATAACAGTTTTAATTAGTAATTTCTTCATTTATAGGTGATTTTAGCTACTGCTGGTCTAGCTTTTTAACAAACGATAATGGTTGATAAACGATTGATAACAGGATGATAACAGTGATGCGGTCAAAAAGATGTGGGACGAAGAGGAGTGCCGGGATCAAGTAGAAAACTTGACCCTGGTTTTATTTGGTCATTAGAGATGTTGCGACCTCAGGATCGGGACCCCGTCCATCAAACTACCCGCCCGTAGAAGTGACGGTGCCTTTCACGGTGCCTTTTTGCAGAGCTTGTCTGGACGTTGTTCAAAACTTGGACGCTTTAAATGGATGCAGGCAACTGTGAAAAGGAACTTAGAAGCCGCGAAAAAGCACTGTAGTAGTGCTTTTTTTTACAGTGCTTTTTGCTCTTCTTGTTAAGATTCTTGATAAGATTCCCAAGAATCTCTTTTTGATATGCATCACCACAAAATACCACGACAGATTTTTTGAAAAAAAGCTTCCAGAATACTTTCACATTCTTGATTCTTGATAATTCTCTCACCTCAGTGCGACCCGAAAGCAAAAATGGCTGCCATCGCTCATGATTTGACTGTGGGGCTTTCCATTTCATGGTAAATTATCGAGAATCATTACAAGGAATCTCAAGAATCCTAATGGAAGGGACATTTCTCCAACTTCGTGGATTTCTCGCTCGTCGAGGAACCCGCAGAACCAGAATTCACGAAGAACCGAAACACATTAAAAAAATCAAAACAAAGCTTGTGAATTCGTGTATTGTAGAAAAACATATGATAATACCTTTAATAATAACCGACAAAAAGTTGGTAATGCGCGTATGAAAATTTTGAGCAACAAGTTGAGTATCGGCACGAACCCGCTGCGACCCGCAGTCTCCGTTCCCCGAGATGCTGTCGTAATCTGAAAATTTTATCAGTCGTTATTAAAACTTTGTAACTGAAAATCAGCTATTATTACTTATTTTTAATCTTAATAATAAATAAGAAAATTTTCAGAGAATGGTTCTACATGAAAAATCTGAAATTTTCAGTCGTTGTATAATCATACTATTCAATCCAATTTTCAAAATTTTCTTGAATAAATATGAAAGGTAGACTTAATTGCATTTGACGAGATAATTTTCGTCGTATTTTGTTCAAAATTAGATAGAACAGATCAAAAGAGAAGTAACCTTGTACGTTTGACTTTGAGTGTCATTAAAGAGCCAACCACAGTGTAAGAACAGTATCGGATCGAGTCCCATCTCCCAATGTTAAAGCCGCGAGCGCGACACTAGCGCCAAATTTCTGCTGACGAGTGTTATTGGTACTACGAGTGCTCAAAGCCTTAGCCGCCCAGCGTAGGTTTTCTCGATGCAGCCTTAGTACCGACAACTCTCACCCACAGAAGTCTGGCGCTAGTGTCGCACTCGTGCCTTTGACATGGAGGAAGATAGGACTCGATGGATACTGTTCCTATACTGCGGAGCACGACGGAAACTTGGGCGTCTGCTGCGGGGTGTTGCCAAATTGCTGTAAATGCGCAACATTCACCGGGGGGTTTCCAACTTGACTGAAAATAAAATGAAAAACAACAGATAACACACTGATAACACTGACAATTTAATCAAATTTACCGTCAAGTTGAAAACCCCGCGGAAGCTTTGCGGTTTGCCCTGCAAAATTGATTACCTGCTGCAGTTAAGCTGTTCGCCTGAGGGATTTCGATTCACAAACTGAATTTTTCAAGATAATAATTGTTAATAATTCAATTAATTATCTTATCTACATTAATAATTTTATCTTATTATCATTATTATTAATACATTTTGGTATGTGGTATTGCATACAGCACAATACACACAACACAAGACACGTGTTGTGGGCTAGAAAATTACTCTACGTGTCCGGAATGCTGGATTTATGATAATTTCTGATAACTTTTGATAACCAATAATAACACGCGAGGCATTCAGAATGGGGAGTTTCACGGATCATCGAAAAAAACAATGACGGATGGCCTTTTTGTACACGCGTGCAGAGGAAGATGCATTTTTCTACGCTTTCCATCAGTGGTTCCACTTGGCAGGGAAATTCCCTGAAAGAAGAGGGAAAATGGGCCCTGAAAAGGGAAAACTAAGAGAAAAGGGAAAAGGGAAAATCTAGAAGTATAGCCTGTATTCTAGCTATGCTAGAATACAGCAACTGCTGTAGTACAGGGAAAATGGGAAAAATAAGGGATGAGGGGAAAAAGGGGAAATCTAGAAGTAAAGCCTGTATTTTTGCAGTATTCTAGCAGAAAATCTAGAAGTATAGCCTGTATTCTAGCATAGCTGGAAGACAGCAATTGCTTTAATACAGGGGAAAAAGGGAAAAATAAGGGATGAGGGGAAAAAGGGGAAATTGAAAGTGGAAACACTGCTTTCCGTGTCAATGAAAACTCAGATTAAATTAACAAAAAATCTCGATTCAATCCTAAACACACAAAAAATAACTTTTAAAATTCTGAATGATGTATAGTGGTTTATAAAACTTGAATCTATAATTGCCTTGGCATCCAGCGGAAAATTAAGGATGTCGGCTACACCTGAATGGTATCCGTAACATATCCTGACTATCCTGAACCGGGTCCAATCGTGGATGAGTACAAAAAATTGTGTTGAGAATTGCGAATCTTGATTATTGAGGGCACCATTAAGTATCCTGAAAAGCGTTTTTTTCAGGATTGTTCAGGACCCTCCAATGTCAGGGTCCTGAACACCCTGGAGGTGGGCCAATTTCGCTGCAAATCAAGAGTCTTGATTGGCATTGTGAAAGTGTCCTTTTCAGGATATTTTCAGGGTTCTGAAACTATCCTTAACTTTCTGCTTGGCATGATTTGTAGAGTGTAGCCTCGTGCCAGGTTTCCTCAGCCAACGTTGCCAGATCATCGATTATTCATTACATTATACGATTTCTACCAAGAAGTCACCAATAGGCTGTTGAAGCCAAGGGATCCGAAACTTGCAATAATCTTCGTACACCTAGGTCATGTTATCGCTGTTATCAACCCGTTATCTCCATGTTATCATGTGTTATCGAATAATCTTCGTACACTTTTCCTCGAAGTTTCGGACCCGTTGGTTCAAGTTTTACAAATACAGCATAAATTGTCATTAATAGATTTTATCCAAGGGCTATGAATGACTCAGCAGTTTGTCGTGTTGCATAATTTGCAGTGTTGCCACTTTTAGCAGGGAAGTTCCCTGAAAAAGTGGGGAAATGGGGTCTGACAAGAAGAGAAGAGAGTAGAGAGGAAATCCGGACCCTGTATATTCTTGCACGGAAGGGGCAGAAAGGGGAAAGATAAGGGAAGAGGGGAAAAAGGGAAAACTGAAAAGTGGGAACATTGATCATTTGCAACTTAATACTTTTATGACTGGGTATTTGAGTGGCGTGTTTGCGGTTGGCTGCCATTTTTTCCCTGTTTGAAAGGGGGAAAAAAACACTCATGAAGAGACCTTGAGATGTAAAGTACCTTTAGTATTCACAAAACACACGAAAGCTGCCAATGATATTCATTTTTGATGACTTCTTAAATGGAACCGCGGATATTTTCGCTTGTACCGCCATTTTCAAATAAATTCATAATTTAAAAAAAGTTTTCGGGGACTCTTATAGATAGCGGCCTATTTAATAACTCATCAAAACAGAACATCGTTCATTCATATGCTATTTCTATTTGATGACAACGCCATCTAGCGGTAAGAATCTGAACTACATAATGAATTCTTTCGAGGCGTTCAGCTTGCATTACCTGTAATGGAAATTAAAAAAAATATTGCTTTAAACAATAATTAAATCAAGATAAATTTTAATACGGTTAACTTTGATTCTTCAGCTTTCCGCCAGGGTGTATTTAAAAACTCATCAAAACAGAACATTGTTTATTCATACGTGCAACTTCCATTCAGCGATAGCACCATCTAGCGAAAAGAACTTGAACTACATATTGAATCGTCGAGTAAATTCAATTAAGTCTTTCGATAAGTTCAACTTACAGTACCTGTAATGGTGTTTAAAAAAATATTAGTTTTAACAATAATTAAATTAAGATAAATTTTAATACAATAAATTCTGATTTTTCGGCTTTCCGCCAGAGGATATTTTTTAACTCATCAAAATAGAACATTATTAACAGTAATTAAATTACCATAATTGATTAGTTTTATTCGTACGAGCAATTTCCATTGAGCGTAACGCCATCTAGTGGTAAATGGTTGAACTATGTAATGAATTCTCAAGTAAATTAAATTAAGCCTTTCGAGGCGTTCAACTTGCAGTACCTGTAATGGTGATTTAAAAAATATTACTTCCAACAATAATTAAATTAAGATACATTTTGATACAGCTAACTTTAATTTTCCGTCTTTCCGCCAGAGGACTCCAAGACTTTCCCATTTTCTCCCATCAAACTTTTTTTTCCTTGGCGAAATGGAGAAAAGGAGGGTTTTCCCCAAGGTTGGTCGAAATAAAGGTTGGCTCTTGGGAAGCGGCCATTCTCAAGGGAGTACTGGAATCGAAGAACCGCGACGTCAGTGCTTGACCGAATAAGCTTTAGCAGTCCAGCCCCCAAATCTTTGTGCCCCTCCCTCTGAGAATAACTGTTCTCAAAAGCGTTTTTGACCTTTGCCTGACCCGGGTGACCTAAGCGCGAAGTTTTAATTCGTACTAGTGCTTCTGCAAACTTAAGGAACTAGCCGCTTCAATTCTTGGCCATGTACATCAACTGCCCGCGGGAGAGCGCGATGGTGATTTCAGAAAATTAAGAGAACAACTACCAAAAAACATTTCTACATGTTCGTTTCTAAAATCTTACTCTAAAATCGATAAAAAAACACATAACGAACGATTCTGTCGTGTGGGCGTATCAAGATTAACGAGTTTTTACTTTTAAGCATCACGCACATTACATTTTGGAATACTAACTCATTCCTTTGTTTCTTTGAATAACACTGATCTATGCATACATTATTTGAGAAACAAATGGGCAAGCGCTAATTTGGCGGTGGCATATTTTAATAACGTTTAATTAATAATTTTTTTCCAGTGCAATTTTGTATATCTGAAAAATTCGCGCGCTGCAGTATTTGAAAGTTGCAGACAAAAAGCTAGGAAAAAGTAATACTAAAGCGCAAACCGCGTCTGTCTTGGGTACACAGAAAAGTTTGTAAATTAAATTAAAAATCAGGATGGCTTGCCCCCACGCAGATAAATTCGGAAAAATGGTGCACATATTTTTCTATGGAAAACTAAGTCCCGTTTGTTGTAACTGTTCCACTTTTGATGTTTATAAATCAAATAAAAGTTTCTCTTCCATAAGAGCCTATAGTAAAATCTGCCTAGTTGCCCCCAACGGTTCCAGGAATTTTCCGCGGCCAATTTTTCCAGGAAGACAAAAGCCCGCCCTAGACCTCTAGTCCAGTCAAATTACGAGAGTTGGGCAAAGGGCGGCTCTAAAGGGGCTGGACTGCTAAGGTGGATTGAGAGCGCGAAGCTATAGTGTCATTGTTTTTTGCAAGGTGAGGAAGCAAAACATTTTTGCTAATTTTTTTTCCGAAGTTTTACCCTTTAATTCCAGTTCTTCTGAACATTTTCCTACTTTGGTGAGTTACATTTCGCTTTAGTCGAGGTTCAAGTTTTCGTAAAGGATATAGTTTGGATTATCTATGTTTTTTTTAATGTTTATCTAGTTCCGTTATGCCAGGTGCCCGTTGCACAGTTACAGTTTGCAATAACAGCTTCGTCAATACAAAAAAAAAACTCCCGGCAAGGAACATGTGATGTACCACACATTCCCAACGGATGAAAAGTTAAGGAAAGAATGGGTGCAGAAATGTCGCAGAGATGGGAAGTGGAATCCGTCATCCACACACATTTGTTCCGAGCATTTTACTACCGAAGATTACGAACGGGACTTGAAAACTGAAATCTCTGAAAGCACTGCGGCTCGATTTGGAGAAGTTGAAGCTCTCCTATCTTTTAACCTCGCGCTTGAACCAAGACACTCTAGAAAACTACTATTCCCAAGTGCGTAGCCGTGGAGGACTTCATGACCATCCGTCTCCAGTTGACTGTATTTACCGTGTTCGAATGATTGTACTTGGTAAAGATCCTGGTGTGATCCAAACGAACGCGAATACAGTCGTTGAGAGCGCCGAAGCTATGATCACTTCGGATGTTCTCTCTGTGGCCACAAACATGGAACATTTAAGCTCGCCAGACACTGCTACTTCTGTAATCTTTGAAACTTCTAGTATTGAGTCAGAGAAGGAGGTAACGATCCTATGGTGCATTTGAAAACTTACGTAATGTTGCGATATGTTACCGCCCTGCAATTTTGATTTTATCTGTTTTTACTCTCAGCAATGCTTAACAGAACATTTCCGCAATTTATAGAATCTCGTCTACGACGATGCACCTAGCATTTCTCTGGATGATGAAGAGCCCAGCTCTCTCACCGTAAAAAAAACCGAAGAAGACGCACTGGGTTACGTAGCTGGATGGGTTCGACACAAGCTCCGCAGCAAGCATCCAGAACTAGGTTGGCCCACTGGACAACTTGATTCAACGGAGCATGATTACATGATCTCTTCATGGATCAAACAGCTATCTTACGGTGGCCTCATCCAGCCCTCTAAAGAGTGGGAGCAAGCTGCTTCACAGATCGAAGAGATTTTCCGGAAGACTCACGGAATAACCGTGAGCAGAGAGAAAAAGGTCGTTGGCAATATTGTGGATGTCGTTTCACGTCGCATCATTCATCTGCCTCTCGACGTAATCAAGTGTTTCGTGCGTATCCGAACTTTTATAAGACTAATGTTCCGGCGAAATCAACGTTTCAGTTTTCTTAGATTATTTAGTCAACAGTTTCCGCAGAAACTTAGTCACAGTACAGTTTTGTCGAAGTCATTCTTAATCATCACCTTAATTACCCTTTGCCCTCCACTATATAAGCGCACTATGTCGACATTTCTACCCGGTCAGTTAGTCAATTGCTGAAGGTGTCTCACCGAAACACCAACAAATACAATATTATTCTCTAGCAAATCTCAAAGTGGTTTTAATCTAAAGCGCCTCGTTAAGGCTGGTCCTCTGTTCTCTGATACAACTAAAATGGTGCAATATCAATCTTAACCAGAAGAATCATGCCACAGAGAGGGCACGCACCGATTACGAAAACGACGGAAAAGAAGAAATAACTGAAAGGACTTTGAAAAAGCAAAAGATAGCAAGCAGCGATTGTAGACGCAAACTGAAGAAACTTAAGAAATTCTCAAATTAAGACGTAAAAAAAAAACCTTGGAATGAATTTTTTTCTTTAAAATTTATTATAATCACTTAATCAATGCATGAAAACATTACATATTATATTACAGTTCAGATAAAACTTGAAATAAATCGTTAAAATGGATTATTTCTTGACTTTTCCTATGCTTTCAAAGGGGAGGTCGGTCAAGCAACTACGTCACCTAATTATGGGGCGGAGCTTTCTCAGCTCAAGAGCCAACCTTTATTTCGACCAACCTTGGTTTTCCCCTCATCAGATTCAAAATCCTTCTCCCCTTTTCCCCTCTTTCCGCCACTTCTCCTGCTAGGAATCGATTTCCCCCAAACGGGGAGTTCCCCCATTTGTGGAAAGACTCCAGCAACGCCATCTAGGTGGTGGTTAGGAAACTAAACGAATCTAATGAGCTGTCTAACTTTGAAACTCGTCACCTAACATTGCCTTTTTATATTAAAAAACGCAATCACGTAATTTGAAATGTGAAATTAAAAATTTTCCAGGCCTACGACCTTGTGTAAGTGGCATTACTAAGCTTCGTTAGCTTTGTTTGTCGCAGGAACAAGCTTGTTGTTTCGTCATTGAGAAGTCCCGTCTTTCGGAACCATGTCAGCGAACAAGAAATCTGTGCTGTTCGTTTGTCTTGGTATGGACGAATGTATTTAAATATTTCTAAATTCTGTACCCGAAGAATCTTTTTACACTTAGGTAACATCTGCCGCTCACCGATTGCGGAGGCTGTGTTTCGTCACGTTATTCGTGAACAGGGAGTCGAGGATCAGTGGGAAGTTGATAGCGCAGCTACCGGTACTTGGCATCTTGGACACAGTCCCGACCGCAGGGCCTTGCGAGTCTCGAAAGACATGGAATAGCAACAAGTCATATAGCCCGACCAGTATGTAACACAAAAAATTGCAGATTTTTCTTGAACAAGTTAGCTATCTCGATTTTACAGTAGATTTTTCTGAACGTTCAAACATCATTCATTCTTCCTAAACTTCAGTTATGAATTTAAAATTCTTATTCTGCTAGCAGAATGATGATATGTAACTTGCAAACAACTATTGAGTTTTATTGTTTCGCTGTTTACAGATCAAAACTGAAGACTTTACAAAGTTCAAATACATTTTTGGAATGGACGAGAAGAATGTTGAAGATATAAAAGCTCGTGCTCCTAGCGACTACAACGCTAGAGTCGAACTGCTCGGAAAGTACGACCCTGAAGGCGGGCTGATCATACGAGACCCGTACTACGTAAGTTCTTGTACATTTATCATCTGCTTATGTTTTAACTATTTTCTTCTCTTAAGGATGATAACGATCAAGGATTTGAGAAGTGCTACGAGCAGTCGCTGCGTTGTTGTCGAGCCTTTCTCGAGCAGAACTTGTAATGCCTGAAAGTCGAGTGCTACTTAACGTCTAAATTGAACGAGTGCAATTGAAGCAAGTGCAAATACGGGAAACGTCTTGGACCAAGGAAAGTAATGGAAGAATATTTCAAGCGCATAGTCTGTTTAAAACTGCCGGGAACATGATTGTCATACATTTTTCTCAAAATTAAAAGTTTTATTTTATGCTCTATTCGTGTTTTGAAGCTCAATAAAATAGATTAACTAAGTTTCTTAGTAATTTCAATTTTTAAGTAGTAAAGAATAATTATTAAAAATACTATACTACTACAATTAATCAATCAAGTTATAAAAACTGATCAATCTTATTTACGACGCCATCTAGCGGCAAAAATGTGAACTTTTTGCTAGATGTTTAAGAAGTAAACAACTGGGTTGTGAGGTAAATTGTTCAGAAAGTAATTTATTTACATTAAATAATGAAACTGAACATTTTTCAGCCTGCAAGACCTGATGTAAGTGGTATCAATAAGCTTTGTCTTGTTTCTAACAGGAACGAGCTTCTTTCGTTATTCAACGGTCGCGTCTCTCAGAACTATGCCAGCGAACAAAAAATCAGTACTTTTCATTTGTCTTGGTACAGACAGATAGTTCAAGTATTTCTAAAGTTAAATTTACATACAAAGCATTTTATTTCGTTTAGGTAACATCTGCCGCTCACCAATAGCAGAGGCTGTATTTTGTCACGTTATTCGTGAAAATGGCGTCCAGGATCAGTGGGAAGTTGACAGCGCAGCCATCGGCAGCTGGCATGTTGGCCGCAGCCCCGACCGCAGGGCCTTAGCAGTTCTCGAGAAACACGGAATACCAACAAGTCACAAAGCTCGACAAGTAAGCAATGTCTGCACACTTAAAAATGATGGTGTCTTTTACAGTGCCTTTTGTAATCCTGAACTTGTTTTCCATTATTTAAAGATCAAAACCCAGGACTTTTCGAAATACGATTACATCTTTGGGATGGACGAAGAAAACATGGAAGATCTGAATGCTCGTGCTCCCAACAACTGCAAAGCCAAGATCGAGCTGCTCGGAACCTACGACCCTGAAGGCGAGCTCATCATACGAGACCCTTACTATGTAAATTCTAGCACATTTGTTACGATCCGCCTATCTCTTAACTGTTTTTTTTCCCCCTAAGGACCATAACGACCAGGGATTCGAGAAGTGCTACGAGCAGTCGCTGCGTTGTTGTCGAGCCTTTCTCGAGCAGAACTCGTAACGTCTTAAAGTCGAACGCTTCGTAACGTCAGAATGAAACGAGTGCAAGACTGAGTGCAACCTCGGGAAATTTTGCAAGAAGGAAAACATTGGGATGAGTCTTTCAAGTACACTCTGATTAAAACTGCCGGGATAACGGTTGCCGCTTAATGAAAACGTTCACAATACAAGGCTGCCCTTTATTCTCTTGTCAGACTTCCATCTCGTTCAACGTTTTTTTTTTTTTTAAACGAAACCACAAAAAGTTTTGTTTCTCAAAGAAACGGTTGCTAAGCAAAATTTTATAACTCTGGACCATTAAATAATTGAATTAGAGATAAATTATCTGTTATTACGAATCTCGCAGTTAATTGCGATAATTATTTGTAATTTTCCCGGCTGCAATTACCTTGGCTCATTGCTCTTCTTATTGCTAATCTTGGGTAAGGTAATAAGCCCGTGCTATTACGTTGAATGAAAGCTTCATTCTACACAGGTGTAGCCAGCAGTTGTGCCAACTACGCATTCAGGACTGGAAAGGGGGGGTTGAAGCAGGGGCATGGGGACAGTATTATCATAGCCTGGTGATCGATGAATGTAGGCGTCGTAGCGTTTGCCAGACTTGAAAGCAAACAAACAAACAGCAAAATCGATCCGCTGAAATAAAATTCAAACGCGAACTTTGCATCCTCTTGTCGTTTCAGCTTTTGTCAACTTACACCCCATTCTGTGCCCAGAAGTTTATGTACAACTTTCTAGTAGCCCCTGACAAAACTTGGAAGCTATTTTTTGTTATTCCGTGCAAGGCGTTGAGGTTTTCCGTACGTGAGACTATTGGCAAGGGGCAAAAAAAAAAAAAAAAAACTTCAGCCTGAGTGTAAATCTAAGAAAAGTGAGCTGCTAACTTGCAATATCCTTTGCCCTTGTTTCCTGGGGTAATAAGTTGTGGCCAACGTAATCCCCTTGTGGTCCGAAGCAATACAAGGCGTTTTTTCTGTTTCTGCCAATTACTCTTTCGTGCTCTTCAGGTTCGAGTCTTCCTTCGTAGCCGGGCCCCTGTGTTCTCCGCCGTTGGTATTAAGGATCAGTCTTGGTAGTTTATTTGACCCCTAATGCACTTTGCGCCAGCAGTATTAGCTATCTCGAGGCTAAGATGAAGAAAATTCTCGTAAGAATGATGTAGGAGTTAGCTAGTAAAAACTTATGATGCTGTTTTGGTGTGTCGATAGTAGTAGTAGTGCTGGTACCATTTTTTAATAGGGTTTGTATGTTTGGTGAGTAATGAGTGCTACTTCTTTGACTTCTGCTACTGTTTTATCATTACAAACGATTAATGCTGGTGATACTACTAGTATTAGTGTTAGTACTAGTGATGGTGTGGTACTACTACTGCTGCTACTATTTGCTGCTAATGGAAATAATACTACTATACAACCACTGCAGCTACTATTGATACAACAGTTATTGCTACTACTACTAGTACAATAAATAAGATTGTTTATACTACCTCTGTTATTGTTATTGCTGTACTATCACTGCTACTACTGCACTACTACTATACCGTTACTATCTTGGTTAATACCATTACTAAAGCAAGTATTACTACTTCTTACTCTTACAGCTCTACTACTACTACTACTACGATTACGACACACAACTACTACCACGACATACTACTACTACGACTACTGCTACTAATTCTACTACTAAACCTACCACTAATACTACCAGTACTACTACTTGACTTACTATTAGCACTACTACTATTATCACTACTACCACTACTAATACTACTACTAGTATTCTTACTTCTACTGCTACTACTAGTACTCCTCCCATTACTACTGCTATATACTACCTCCTCCTTCTCCTATTCCTACTACTACTACTACTACGTTCTTGATTTCTAATACAAGCTCTAGGTTAACATTTTCTATCCTGCCTATGTCCTGGGCAAATCCTCCCACGTTGTTACGTCCTAAATAGAGGCCGTACATTTGATTTGTTAGGCCTCAATGGGCGTCCCGGGGTATATTATTGCCACGTCTGTATGGTAAGCCGAAGGAAAAGCCCTAAGTTGCCTGGGTAACGAGATCATCATGCCCCTGTTCCACTCACTCCGTCATGGACTAGAGCTTACATCTTTGGGTTGTCGCATAGCCTTATATTATAGTGTAATTCTAGAGCACTGACTCAACTCAACAACAGCAACAACAGCTCTACAACAACTAGTCAAGGGTCCAAGCCATAAGATAAAAAAAATACCCTGGGGTGCATTGAAACGTTACGATGTTCGGTCCTGAACAAAATTGAGTTCGCCAGTAACTTTTTTTCGGCTCTGTCCGGTTTCGCTTTATTACTAGACTTTATTGCTTTTGCAGGTACACCAAACTTAGACAGTTTCCAACAACTATCATAACTTTATCAACTGTGTAATCACGTAAGACTGAAAAGCTCCTTAATTTTTATGTGTTAAGGTTTTATGAAGAAGCTTTGAAAAGACTAAAATTGCCCGGCTGAAATATCCCACAGAGACGATGAGAGGAGAAAAGGGACAAAATCTTTTTATTCTGGAATTAAAGAAAAATTGAAAAGAAGGTTGCCTAGGTAACGTGCGGGGCGCAGGTTTGTCCGCTGTTAAAGGGACACACGATATCTAGCAGCTCTTCGACGCCAAAACCAGTTAGTAGTAGGGCTGCAACTGTCGTGGTAGCTATGTCTTGTTCCTCAGAACTTCGTGTGAACTTGAAACTAGTCAATTGACTAAGCAGCAAGTTACTAGTTTGCTGATTTTGACTGTTTCAAACTAGAACAGTGGACAGAGAAGACTAATTCGCGAGGTGTCAAATGAGCAAAAGTCGTTGTGTCCACACTTTCGACAGATTATAAAAAGAGAAGGCGAGGGCGTAAGAGTGTCGGGCTACTGTCAACGAACCGAGTCAAGTGGTCTGTGCAATTTTGGTCCACTTTACCTTACGTGACTCTTTTTCTGGGGAAAATGATCTGAAATTGTTGTTGAAATAGTCAGCAGTGGTTGTAGATGTCAACAACCAGGTGGACTTGAACGGAAGATCACTCTGAAGAGCGCAGTGAAGCGTGGAATAGAGGTATGCACCGTGAAATAACGCACCGGTTGAATTGCCCTTTAGATGATTCGATTTTCGAGCTGTACTAAGCAGTAGTAACAGCAGGAGAAATAGTCACTGTGGTAGCAAAAGTAGTAATAATAATAGTAGCAATAGTTGATGAGTTGTTGATGTAGTAGTAGTATAGTACTAAAAGCAGTGTAGCAAATCTGGCAGCATTAGCAGTAGAAGTTGTGCAGATTACTGTTACTACTACTACTATTACCACCACAACTAACTAATACTGCAACTACCGGTACCACCACCGCTACCATTGTTACTACTACTGCAGCTACTACTATTACTACTACTGCCACTACTACTACCAGTACTTCTACTATTACCAGTAGTACAACTAGCACTACTACTACTACTACTGCTACTACTCCTACAACTGCTATTACTACTACTACTGCTACTGTCGCTACTACTACTACTACTAAGACAACCACTGAGACTACTACTACTACTACTACTACTACTACTACTACTACTACTACTACTTCTACTATCCTTAGCAGTTAAGGACTACTCAACCTTCCAGTCATAGTACTCATAAGTTATCACACATTATCAAACAATGCTAAACGCCTTGGGTATTCTCCAGCACGAATTCGTGAATTCGTAAGCAAAACTACTTCTTCACTTTGTGCTATCGAGCGGTTAGTCTTCTGTTGTAAATCATGTCCTGCTTTACGATACACACAGTCTGCCACATGCAAAACTACTTCGTCAGAAAAGTTTCCCTGAAACTAGCAGAAGTAGCAGTTTAAGTTAAAATAGCAAAAATAGTAGCATAGTCTGTACTAGCTAGTAGTCAGTAGTAAGAGTATCGTCGATGCTACTTTAAGCAGTGGGTTACTAGAGTTCAGCTAGCAAACAGTGGTAGCAATAGTGTTAATATAAGCGAATACTGCATCTTTCATAGTTGGTGGATGTGGTGGTGGTGGTGGTCGTCGTAGTAGTAGTAGTAGCTGTAGTAGTAGTAGTACGCTGTAAAAGGTTTCCACTACTACTTATTAGTGCTACCACTTATAGTTACAGCATTAAGTAATGTATACAAGTAGTCCTAAATAGTACTACCATAGTAGTAGTAATTCAAGTATAATTTACTACTTTACTGCTACTCGCATAAACTAAGTACCATAAAATGAGTAGTTAGCAGAACTACTCTGTCCAGTAGCTAGCGTGTATATAGTAGTAAATCAAGTGGTGGTTTATGACACGTCCCAAGTGTCTGATGTAAAACTTACGGAACGCACACCTCATCTCATCTCATTTGCTTATTCCAGATCAAAAGAGACCGTCTGCTAGTTTTCCTTTGTAGCTGCATTACTACATTTATGGCTAAACGAAAGATCCATAGTTCAAGATTCTTAGATTTTAAGATTCTTAGTTCAGCATTCTAAAGTCTCAAGATTCTTCGTTCAAAATTCTCAGATTTCAAGATTCTTAGTTTTCAAGATTCCTAGATCAGGATTCATACCCTTACAAGACTCTTACTGAGAGATTCATAGTTATAGATTCATAGTCCAAGATTCATAGTTCAAGGGTTCTTACATTTTAAAATTCTTAGACTTTAAGACGCTGAGATTTCAAGATTCTTAGTTCAGTATTTTATAAATTCAAGACTTTTCGTTGGAGATTCTTGGTTCAAGATTCTCTGTTTTCATGATTCCTATTACAATTAGTCTATGATTCTTGGATTCTAAGATTCTCAGCTTCCAGGATTCTTAGTCCAAGATTCTTGGTTCAAGATTCTCAGATTTTAAGACTCTTAGCTTTCAAGATTCCTAGTAAGATCCATACCCTTCCAATACTGTTACTTTAAAATTCATAGTTCAAAGATTCATAGACCAAGATTCTTCGCCCAAGATTCTCAGATTTTAAGATTCTTAGTTTTCAAGATCCCTAATTCAAGATTCATACCTTTCCATGATTCTTCGTTCAAGATTTTCAGATTCTTAATTTTCAAGATTCCTGGTTCAAGATTCGTACCCTTCTAAGATTTTCATAAATGATTCATAGATCAAGATTCATAGACTGAGGTTCTTGACTTAAGATTCTTAGTTTTCAAGATTCATCGCTCTCTTAATTAAACTTTTATGCTGTGACACACTTCAATGGCATGGGATAGAACTGGTGATAACAGCTGATAACCTAGTGATAACAGGTTGATAACATGCTGATAACACTGATAACAACAAAGCTGCAGGCCTCTTTGGACTTAATATTAGATTAGGCCCGTCACGAGAGGAACTTGTGAAACAATAATGACGCATTTCGGAGAAACCTTCTCTCTGTTGTATGGTGTTGTAGTGTTGTAGCGTTGCGACGAAACACTCACATTAATACTTGAAGACAAACCCTATCCATCAGACTACTGATAACATGGCGATAACATTTTGATAACACAGTGATAGCAAATCTAATGTTGTAGTGTTGTAATGTTGTAGCGTTGTAGCGTTACGTCAAAACATTCACATCAATACTTGAAGACAAACCCTATCCATCAGACTACTGATAACATGGTGATAACACGAAGATAACAAAGTGATAACACATAATGTTGTAATGTTGCAGTGTTCTAGTGTTGTAGCATTGCTTCGAAACACTCACATCAACACTTTAAAACTATCCTTTCCATCTGACTAGTGATAACAAAGTGACAACACAGTGATAGCACATTTGATGTTGTGTTGTAGTGTTGTGGTGTTGTAACGTTGCGTCGAAACACTTACATCAATACTTTAAGACAATAAATCATATCCATCAGATAAGTGGTGAACATTTTGATAACAATATGATAACTTGTAATGTTGTAATGTTGTGGTATTGTATTGTTGTAGCGTTGCTTCGAAACGCATTAATACTTGAAGACAAATCCCATCCATCAGACTGCTGATAACATGGTGATAACAAATTGCAATCCTGTAATGCTCTAGCGTTTTAGCGTTGCAGTGTTGTAGTGTTGTAGTTATTATTAGTAGGAGTAGTACAGCTAACTTTTGATTGCAATTAACTTTAACGATTTTTTCTGGTTTCTGTCGAGACGTACAGCAGATTAGAAAACAGACTCTAATTCTGGAGAAAGGTACAGGCATCTTTGTTCTGTTGCTTCTTTATTACCGACAATAGAAGCAAAAGATGTGATAACACACCGATCACAAAGTGATAGCAAATCTAATGTTGTAGTGTTGTAGTGTTGTAGCGTTGCTTCGAAACACGTCAGTACTTGAACCTTGGTTACTTGAAACTTGGTTAGTCACTACTGATAACACAATTAAAAGTCAATCAAAAGCTAAATTAAACAATAATTTGATTTCAAAAGTTATCTATGTTATCACCTTGTTATCATTGATAGAACCTCTGAAAACCTCTGATAACACGGTTAATAACCAAGGGGTCCGAAACTCCAAGGAAAAGTGTACGCCCAGCAGAAAATTAAGGATAGTTTCAGGACCCCGAAAGTATCCTGAAAAGGGCATTTCAGGATCCCAATCAGGACTTTGAGTACAGTGAAATTGGCCCACTTCCAGGGAGTTCAGGACCCTGACATTGGAATGCCTGAATAATACATGTTCAGGGTACCTAACAGCGCCCTGAAAAAACGCTTTTCAGGATATTTAATGGTACCCTCAGTAATCAGGATTCACAATGTCAACACAATTTTTTGGTTACTCATCCACGATCGACGTGGTTCAGGATATTTAGGATATATTGCGGATATCGTTCAAGATGTAGCCGACATCCTTAATTTTTCGCTGGGCAAAGATTATTTAATAACATATGATAACACGGAGATAACACGGAGATAACATGGAGATAACACGGAGATAACATGGAGATAACAGTGATAACATGACCTAGGTGTACGAATATTATTGGAAGTTTCGGACCCCTTGTTGATAACAACTAATAACACGTGTAAAAGGCTGTAAAGAAGCTAAATTATCTCTATCTTCCCAATTTTCTCTGTTATCATCACATTATCATTATTATCAGCATTTATCATATTACCTACGCATTTCCTGATTTTTAAATCTTGCGTTGGAGATCGGAAATCGATAGCTTTGAAGCGGAACTTTGGGTTATTAGCTCCGCATGGGCCCTTTTGTGAAATAATTCCCCAATTGGAGGCTTAATTTTCAATACCTGATGCCACATTGAAAGAACCACATCATTCTCCAATCATCCTTCTATCTGCAAGTTCATCCATGCATCCAATATCTCCCTGTTATCATGTGTTAACCACGTACATTGATAATGCTATAATACTACAAGCCAAAATCCTTACAAGGTTTTTGTATATCAAATAAGTGAAAACTTCAAGGCCAAATGTATGTAGAAGTGTTATCATGGTTATCAACCTGTTATCACAGATAGAACCACATCACTCTCCAATCATCCTTCTATCTGTAAGTTCAGCCATGCATCCAGTATCTCCCTGTTTTCATGTGTTAACCACGTATATTGATAATGTCCTAAAAGTCCTTGTACATAAAATAAGTGAAAACCTACAGTTAAGTACAATAAATTTATTACTATGATCATAGTTATCATCTGATTTATGCTTCATTAACTATTTATTTAACTATTATTTATTAACTATTATTATATTTTATTAACTATTATTTATTATGTCTTACTAAAATAGAATAAATGTAATACTATATGACATTTTATATATTATATTTTCATCGACTTGCTACTTTTATAGTCCTAAACTAACTATTATAGCCATATTTATATTCATTATGCGTTAATTTTTAATTGTAAATTTAAATCCTAAGCACCTGCCGTCCACACCTGTCGTAGCTTGACCCTAGCCCTATCCTTGGCGTACTCCTTTAGCTTTGCTACTCTGTACCTCCGCCCGGTCCTGCATCTGAGATAGTCAGCGTAGGCGTTCCCCAGTCGTACGGCTACCGTTGGGAGGTAGTCTCGGTGACTAGTTCCCCATTCGTACGGCTATAGTTGGGAGCTAGTCCCGTGGATTAGTTCCCCATTCATACGGCTACCGTTGGGAGGTAGTCTCGGTGACTAGTTCCCCATTCGTACGGTTGTAGCTGGGAGGTAGTCCCGTGGACTAGTTCCCCCATTCGTACGGCTTTAGTTGGTAGGTAGTCCCGTGGACTAGTTCCCCATGAGTACTGCTATACCGTTGGGAAGTAGTCTCGGTGACTAGTTCCCCATTCGTACGGCTACCGTTGAGAGGTAGTCTCGTGGACTAGTTCCCAAAGATGTAGTTTTCTTTTAGTTTCAATTTTTACTTTTAATTTTTCTGTTATGTCGAATTCCTTTTCTAATAAAGTTCTTCATTATTTCTTCAGTGTTTTACGTCAATATTAGTCTTATCTTCGCCTCGCTGAACGTAAAGGAATCAAGATTTATGATGCCTGATAACAAGGGATAACACGTTGATAACATGTGATAACACAGAACACGTCGGCGTTATATGTAAAGATTAATAGCTCTTGCGTATGAGTTGCATAGAATATACGTTATGTTCCCATAAGAATAGAAAATACATTAAGAATCTTGGCAAGAATCAAGAATCTTTGACATTAAATGTAATAATACTAGTAAAAGAAAGATCCGGAAGTAAGTTGCTTCCTGTTTGCTACTTCCTTCCGGCACAGAGGTTCATCTAATAATGCGAATTCTTCTTCAGTTGATTTACTGACATCTCCTTACCTGAGTTCTCTGCAATATAAAGTAATAATAGTATAACAATAGTAACATATACGATGATGGTAGTACGTGATAATACTATCATTTTTATTTACTCTAAGTATTAATATTTAACTAATATGTAATGTAATAATGACAATTTTATTATAATGATAATAATAGTAAGAGTAGTAGTAGTAGTGGTAGTAGAGTAATACGCATGATATAGCATAGTTATGGAATTAAAATTTACTATAACTAGCAGTGAGATTTAACTAATACATAATATATTAATAATATTATTAACATATGATAATAGCGACGTAGAAATATGATGACAGTAATGCAGGATAATACTATGTTTATTAAAATTTGATTTACTATAGCTAGGATTAATATCTAATTAATTTGTAATACAGTAATAACAATGCTAGTAACAGATGACAATAGTAATACATGATAATCGATAATCTTATTTTAATTTACTAGTGGTAGGAAAATTTAATTAAATATAATTGTTCAGTTGAGGTTCTAATGCGAGTTGTCTTGTTATCAACTTGTTATCAATGTGTTATCAAATGTTATCAAATGATCGACCTCCCTGGAGTTTTATGGATCCCTTGGGGTAAATCAATTATAACTCCATGGCGCTACCATTATTTCCTAGGATCGATCCTGCATTTCTATTTCATATTTTCTATGGTCTTGTTTCTTTATTCTATTAATATTAGTGGTGGATGAAGTAGTCGTAGTAGTAATAGACGTAGTAGTATTAGTAGTAGTAGTAGTAGTTGTAGTAGCAGCAGAAGTAGTAGTAGGAGGAGGAGGGTAGTAGTAGTAGGAGGAGGAGGACAAGTAGTAGTAGTAGTAGGAGAGTAGTAGTAAGGAGTAGGAGGAGTAGTAGTAGTAGTAGTAATAGTGGTAGTAGTGGTAGTAGGAGTAGTAGTAGTAGGAGTAGGAGTAGTAACAGTGGTAGTAGTAGTAGTAGGAGGAGAGGTAGTAGTAGTAGTAGGAGGAGGAGAAGTAGTAGTAGTAGTAGGAGTAGTGGTAGTAGTAGTAGTAGTAGTAGTAATAGTGGTAGTAGTAGTAGTAGGAGGAGAGGTAGTAGTAGTAGTAGGTGGATTAATAGTAGTAGTAGGAGGAGGAGGAGAAGTAGTAGTAGTAGTAGTAGTAGTAATAGTGGTAGTAGGAGCAGTAGCAGTAGTAACTGTTAATAGTAGCAGTAGAAGTACTAGAAGTAATGCTGGTGGTAGTAGTAGTAGTTGTTGTTGTTGTTGTAGGAGTAGTACTAGCGTAGTACTACTCCATAGTAGTATTAGCAGTAGCAATATATGTGTTATCACCTTATTGTCAGGGCAAGCTACTAACCCTTTAATCAATCTGTAACTCTCCTCACTGTCATGGCATTACAAGTCTTTGCAATCCCCTGCTTATACCGACTTTCCCAAGGGCCCGACAACCCCACAAAACTCAACTCCTATAATACGTTGATAACACATGATAACATACTAACAACTGATGATAACAAACATTTAAATCGTTTAAAATTACATTAAAATATTGTTAATATTGATAATAAGAGAACTATATGCTTTCTTGGCATATCGATCTAAAGTGTATTATTATTAGTAGTAGTAGGTGTAGTAGTAGGAATAGTAAGAGTAGTAGTAGTAAGAGGAGTAGTAGTAGTAGTAGCAGTAATAAAGTAGAGGTAGTAGTAGTAGGAGTAAGCAGGAGTAACTGGACTAGTAGGAGTATTAGTAGCAGTAGTAGAAGTAGCAACAGCAGGAGCAGCAGTAGCAGTAGCAGTAGTAGTACCAGTAGGAGTAATGGGAGTAGCAGGAGCAGTAAGAGTATTAGTAGTAGCACTGGCATTAGTATTGTACTATTATTATCATTATTATTATTGCTTATAAGACTAAAGCAGACTAAGTGCATTATTATCTTGCACCGGGTTGCGTCGGAAGCTCCGTTCCTCCATAGCAACGCTAACTTCACATCGAGGCAACGACACGCCTGTTACCTCCGCATTACAAAAAATCACTCAGTGCCCCGCATTTGCTTTCTTTTAAACATAGTTCTACTTAATGCACCTCTTCTCTTCTCCATCCTGATACTCATTAAGATCCCGTGATTCTATTTGCCCTAAGATTGGCTTTTAAAGGATCTTTGAACAGCTGAACTAAAGGGTTATAAAAATTTAATAAATCCTTATTTTAATTTTAAAAAATGCCACAGAAATTATCCTAATTTAGTTACTGTTATTAGTATTGTATATCAATACAGAAGCAAAAGAAATATAATAAGAAGTGATATAAATTTTATTAAATAAATTCGGTTGTAGCCTAGAAAGAAGAAGCTTCAGTCTGTTTATTGCCTGTAGCTGAATTCAAATTTTCCTCCTAGTTTTATTATTAGTAGTAGTTAGTAGTAGTTAGTAGTAGTTATTAGTAGTAGTATTAATTATTACTATCGTTTATCGATATAACTGCAAAATAATTATGATAGGAAGTAATATAAATTATTAATAAAACAAATTTCGTAGTAGCCTGGTGAGAAGAGGCTTCTTTTTGTTTGTTGCCCGTAGTTGAATTCAAATTACCCTGCTTTCACGCAGAACAACGTGTTATAAACACGGCCATTTGACACAAGCTGACAAGTTTCTAAATTTGTTTTATCTCAAACAGTATTAGTGTGAGCCTCAGTTAAACTATCAGAAGGTGGAAGTGGAAGGAACACATTAATCCCGTACGGATTTAAGTACAACGCACACACCAAGTAAGTAAATATGCCTTCCAGAGAGATATCATAAAGCAACTTGAACTTTGAAAGAGACCAAACATACTGAAATATTTCGAGAATGTTCTCAATTTCAAGTTTTACCAAGTCTATTGTGTTGTTGTTGTTTAGCATGGTTAGGTAACGTGGCACATGTTCTTCGTTCAGTGGATTCGAGCTCAACGCTGAGGCATTCAGCGTTGAGGTAAACGCATTCGTCCCCGCAAGCTTAGCATTGCTTGAGCAGATTAAACCTTCGACATTCTCGATCTGAATGGAGGAAATCGAGCAATTGAAAAGGAGTAATTTATGGTACAAGTTATAAAAAGTAGCAAGAATTACGAGGGAGCATTACGAGCACCTTTTTTACGAGGCTTTTCTTTTGTAATTCGTTTCATGAACGATATTACGAGTAAGTAAATCTGCGAGCAAGGAATGGAACGTCTAATCTTTAACACAGAATTATACCTTAGATAAATAATTTACTGACATATTCGTTTGTTTGCAGTTTTAGGAAATTTCAGAAGCGATGGACCGTCCCTCACATTTCAGCGTTCCGTTAAAGGACGACCCGCTGTCTCACAACCCGTACTGTTCGAGCGGGCAAGCCAACGAGACCATCCCGGAGGAAATAAGTATCCCCCAGCAGCGCTCGGACCTCAACCGCTCGGTCAAAGCCTGGATGTGGTCTCGCAACAACGGGACGGGACTTCGAGCCTACTCCGAACAGGCCGGAGGAGGAGGTCCATCTTGCTCTTCCAGTCATCTGTGGCATCCTTCCGGGTACCGAGGACGACTCTCCTACAAGAGGACATCAGCTCCGCAGATGGGAAGCTCCTTCAGCCTGCCCCGTATGGTCCTGATCCTGCGAAGTCGACGATCCTGGCCAGTCCTGCATCATCCCAGGAGGTCAGAAGTTTATTTTAATACTGCTACTAAGTATCGCAGGTTATATTTAAGTTGAACAGTGACCTTGAGTGTAGGTTAGCTCGAAGTTAGCTGCTAAAATGAATTTATGTGTTTGCTGGTTGAGTTAGCGAACCGCCTGGAGTTGGTGCGATGTTTCCTCTGCGTGTGTTTTGTTCAGGGACACGAGGTTAACGCTTCAAACAACAGCAGTGGAGTTTATTGATGAATTCCTAATGGTGGAGGATCAATACAGCCATCGAGGTCAAATCAATCGAGAGGCAATTTGCCTCTTGATTTGTTGGTGCGGCTGTTACCCATCACAACTCGCAATACGGTGGTGACAAATCATAATAACATTACTAGTGTAAGGTCAATATGGTGATAACATAGTAATAATATGGTTATAACGTTTGCAAGGCTCTAGATACTTCCTTATGCATTTGAAAAAAAAATTTATACGAATTTAAACGATTAATTCAATTTAATTCTTTGAATTATAAATACTATTAATAATGATTATGTGATTCGTAACTATTTTATTTTGTTGCTATATCATGTGACTATAGTAACTATCGTTGCCATGGAAACTGGCTGTTGTGATTAATGATAAGAGAAAAAATTTTAATTGATTTCGATAAATCTGAATGAAATACTTATATTTAAATGTAATAAAGCTCTTAATAGTGTTAACGTATATTAATAATTATCCATACATTTTTCTTCTTAACGAGCTTATTTGTTCCCTAATGAAGGATCATATTTTTCCATTTGTTTCTATAAAAAAGATTTGTATAACCAAACAGGTGATTATCAATTATGTTATCAAGATTGTCAAGAATCATTCTCATCAGTTCCACAATTCTTTGAATCACTGAACAGCGTCGTTTTTTCGGAGAAATTCAATGTGCAACTATTTGCATACGAAAACATAGACATGACGAATTCTTAAACCATTAAAAATCCATCTGATAAAATACGATAACACTTAATAACACGATGATAACACTAAATCGATTCCGAAATTCTACATTTAGTTCAAAACTCTGCTGCTAGATGGCGTTTCACGTTTACCTACCCCGGAGCGTTAAGTGGATTCATTGATCACAGCCTGAAGAACAGGATCATGGAAAAAGAACTCGATTAATATTTGAAACCCGTAAATTGATTCTCTAATTGGCTGAAGAGAAAACTTGATGGTAAAGCCACGTTTGGAAGTCATCGTGGCTAATGGAGAAACCAGATTTCGGTGCAAAACTTTGAAACACTGTCCACAGAGTGGAATCATGTTTTCAATACGTAATGGCGTGAAAAGGGAGACTAGTTAACTTATTCAGTCTTGCTGGAACTTCACGTTCCGGTAGAAGCCCCACCTGGCGGAGAAAGTTGGGACTACGTACGGAGTTGAAACTTACTCCGCTTTGTTAAGTCTAGCTACACAATATGGCGGCTATTAACTTTGCCAGGTTTTAAGTTTTGGTTTGGTGTATGGGGGAGGAGGGTTGGACAGCTAGTTAACTGACTACTACTACCTAACTACTAACTAGTCTACGCACGCCTCTCTATAGCGGACACCGTTACTAAATAAAACCTAAAGAATTTCAGAACTTTCTTTGCGTGAAAATGTTTCTTGTTTTTTTGTGATTTTTAGAGACAATCTCAAGCACAATTTTGCTGTGAACCTGTTCTATACGCGCGTCCGTAGTAGAGGGGTGGTCTTTTTGGAATAAGGTCTGTATGTCGGGACATCGATAGCGAACGAATCCTTTGGATCTGTCAGCGGGACAAGTTGATCCCAAACTGTGGACAGGGCCAATAAGAGCCGCTTCGAAAAAATCCAGGAGCTTTCTTTTGTATTTTAGCCCGGAATTAGTTCAGCTGTAACTAGGGATAGCAAAACAGATTACAACTGTGCTCTTTAAAGATAACTGGTATGAATATTGTCCTGAAATATGAATTGGAAGACTGCAGGAGAGAGACCCTTTTATCAATAGCTTTAATTGCCCATTAGCTGCTGCAGGAGTTCGAGGGGTACGCCTTGCTAATCGACACCGGACCCCTGGGAAGCCCCTTTGCTACCTTTACAATTGCTACTGCTATAGATGTTTCGTCCCTCTGGTATAGCTGTAAACAGAACTAGAGGATCAAACAGTTGCGTTTGAATCATTTATAGACTTTAATCCAAAATAGTAGCCCCCTAGCGACGATTTCTGAAAGCTCCTTGTAGTCTGTTGATGTTGATCAACCTGATTTTTGTTATACAGAATCTTATGGTAAATTCTGTTGCTTGGTCAACACCTCCAGACGACGCGCAGCTATTTTGGGTGTAAAATTTAGCTTCGATGCAACTAAGCTACGCCAATGTCCCCTGGCTCTCCGCTGGGCTAAACTAAGTTAGGTGCGTAATTGCCGACGAAAACGAAAGGAAGACGTTTGAGCATGCTGCAGATGTCTTCCACTTACCCAATATGTTCCGGCGTTCCGAACTCTTGTAAGCAGAAACAAGGGATATTTCATATTAAGTTGCTAGGCATTCCATCAGTACTGAGAACTCTTGATTACGTCTACGCAAACTTTCAGCTCAAACTAATCAAAGCCGCTACAAATGTTAGCTCAGCAAGCAGTATATGACTGCCGTTAGCAATCGACTTATGCGTACTACTAACTACTGCTACTTATCACTTTCTTCTTTAATGTGAACCGCTAAGCTTTTTAGCTGATTACTTAAACGAGTGACGCGTGAGCATCCGTGGGAAAACAGGTTTCCCAAAAAAGCGATGCCATGATTTGGTGACGTCAAGATGACGTCCTCGACTGTTGGCATAATGTGCCAGCCTGCTAGAGATTAGCAGCACCCTGCCCCATATGGAAAGTAGAGGTAACTATTACTGCCCTTACGACAAAACATTAATGACTAGCTTTCGGAACAGTTTTTTTTAGGGTGGCCCGATATGAGAGAACAGTAAAATCGATACTTCTGATACGATGTATCGAATAACTAACTGTGCTAAGGATCAAATGATACTTCTGTTACACATTGGGGCGTTTTCGGTTGTACGTCGGAATGACTTAACAATAGCGGGAGTTATTTTTATGGGCCCTTAACGAGGCTACCAATTTTCCTCTGGTCTGCACTCAGCGAGTAGTAAAATACTCGTTCTCAACTGTGGCAATTAGATATAGGATGTAGTGGGCAATTTGTGTCGGAGTACCTGTTTTATTTCCCCCTTCCTTTAATGTCCCCATCTCTTTTTTATGTATCGTACTCCCGGTTTTACTGTTCTAACGATATTAGGTTTAACATTTAACCTCCATGCACTTTCAGTAGAGTAGCATGTGTTGTACAAAAGAAATCCAGAAAAATGGATACATCACCATCCTCTTACTTGTGCTGCACTTTGTATTCTTTCCCTGTGGCTCGTTCGTCCCAGGGACTTGGAATATTTGAGACGAGACTAGCAGAACCGCGTGCAGGACACACAAAAAAAAATTAGTTGAAAGGAATGGCGTCCCTGATCCTGATCCTGTGAAGCTTGGCTCCTCTTTTATTCATTCGCCAAGTTTCTCAGGAGGAAAGCTTTTTCTCGCGACTTTGCTGAATTCTCGGTTTGAAGAAAAGAAATCCAGTGTAACAATTAGCGATGCTTTTGTTCTGTGACCCAGAAAGTTGCACGTGCTATGCTTCCATCAAGAAAATGAATGTTTCTACATGTCAGCGTACGCGTGTGTAAGGTCCAGCTGTTGCATATATCGGCCAAACATTGAACACCTTTTTGTTTGCTCTCGGTTTTCTGTTTCAGTTATCAAACCTGTTTTTTTGTGGCGCTCCGTTCTTTCTTCTTTCTTCCTTCTTTGTGGCCTTTTTTCTATTCCACACGCATGTACACATTGGCTCCCCACTTTTATGTTAGTGCTTGGGATGAGGCGCCATATAATGTTTCACGTGGGAGCATACCTGCACAGTTAAACCGGCTACGCCACAGTTAGCCACCATAAATACAGAGTAGCTTGCTTACTATCGAGCGATTCTGTCGCTCGACGGCCATCAGTACGGTACAAATCCTCGCGACACACAGTCGCTTGTTCGGATGCTTTGTCATCACTGCGCATTTCACTAATTGTAACACTCTGATCGCGACCCTTTTAAAATGATGAACAACGCCGAATGAAGCCAAGTGAATAAATTCGCGTCGGGTTATCAGAAGTGTTCAGTAACGACTTGTGATCAATGTCTAGTGCAAGTTTGTGACTGTAATCTTATCTGTCAGTGAGCAGGTGAGTTGGTAGTATTTCAGTAACTGCCATTGAAGTTTTTCTCTGGGGTGAAAGTGCATTAAAGTATACAAACATGCAAGCTGAGCAAGGAAGTATCGGTGACCTGCAGACGTATCACAGTCGTTATACCCGAACAAGACGTCATACTTTGGCCAACGTTTTACGGTAATTAATTTTTTTTTACTGAGATCTTCGTTATGTGACGTTTATCTGCTAGCAGACAAAATCCTTTTGTCGGCTTTCGCGGCAAATTTGCTCGCTTCTTGACAAGGCTTACCCATCGATTTGCCGAGAAGAGCAAAAAAAGCAAATCGAAACCCTAAATGAAGTACATATATCTTGATGATCGATAGTGCAGCCAAATTAATTAAAGAAAATCGATAGTCTTGTTTTTCCTCTCGTAATGCAGACGAACACTTAAGCATTATCTCCGCTGGCAGATGAATTTTTCTTCATTTGCTTAATGTATTTTTTGTGATGAGCGCTTGGTGAAACGTGGTTTTCGTTCGCGCTGGTGTAGAAAGCGATAGTCTGTTGACTTTGGCACAACTGCATAGCGATAAGCATTTTTGTAACTCATCGTGGGAACCGTAAATAGAAATTTGCGCAGTTGCTGAATTAGTCAGGTTGTTTCTGTGCAAAATAATCAGACCCTACAACAACAACAAAAAAATCCCACAGGATTACTGCGGTCCCATGTTTTGTGCCTACGTAGTCCTCGGGTGGTTAGTTGAAGTTCCTCTAGATCCTTAGATGTTATTTTCTGTGGAGAAACGTGCTTCTTGTGTTCAAAGCGTAGCTAACGAAGTGGAAACAATCCAGTAAAACCTCCCGACGTATTTTGATACTTCACTTTTGACCTGAAACTTTGCTTTTAGTGAGTTTCTCGTCATGGCGTCATGCTTTCCCTATAAACTATTCTATTCCTCTGCATTCGAGAACCTTTTAAAGAAATGGTTCGCCTATAGCTACATTCCTCTAACATATTGCATTATACATATGCTAAACAGGGGCTACATATTCTACTATAAAGATGTCTCAGATCTGTGTAATCTTTATGTAGTTCCGGTTTAAACCGCAGACTGGCGCTTGACTCGACCCGGCTCAAACTGAACCCAGATATCGAACATAAGAATCGTGTGTCTTAAATTTGCATTTTCTGGTGCTAAATATCATTCTGTCAGGAACAGAGACGTCAGAATAAAATTCAACCCGCTTCATGCTAGTTTTTTTCAGATTGAACCGTCACTTATTTCTCAGCTCAAGGATCCAGATGATCGAAAGCGTTGCCTCCTGTCGTGAACCCCTGAAGTGCTCAGTTGCTTGTTGTTTTTTTAACCTTTCTCTCGAACCGTTCTGAACGCCACCTAGAGACAGATAGGGAAAACACTTGAGGAAATAGTTCCTACTTCTTTGAACAGAACGCGCTAGTGTTTCACCGGCCGGTTCACACACCAATCGATTTTACCGCACTTTAGTCAGAGGACTCAAAGCTGTGGAAATATTTATTGCTTCCCTGTACAAGTTGATTTTGTATGCAAGGGAAACCTGCGCGGATGTCATTAAATTCTCTCTCAGCATGTCAGATCGTAAGGTCTGTTATTGATGGACGGCATTAGAATTTAATTTCCGTGAATCGATTCTTGCAAATCGAAATACTGTAAGTGTGGTAAAAATCTGGCATTACTGAACGAGTGAGATTGTTATATTAAGGGTCTACAGTTAGTAATAGCCTAAAGCTTTGAGGGAAATTTTGCTAGAAAGTGGGCCACTTTGGTGGAAGAGTGTACAAGATGTTAAGAAATTGACTTAATAGAAAAGAGACGTAAGAGAACAAAGGGGAAAGCTGGTGTCAAGAAAGGCAATTTGAGATAATCCCGTACGAGTTAACCGCGTACAGCACTCGTTACTTTACTTCGTGATTGAGATGTGTGTTGAAAACTAGGTTTCCTTTGCTCCTTGGAGATGCTGAAGAACTAACTCGAGCCATTAGATAAATTTATTGTTGCTGATTGCATCTCTGCACCGCTCAATGGCGGGTGGTCTTTATTAACGCGACATTTTAGTGCAGCGGGAGTTATGCAAAACGCATAAAGAAGTCACTCTTAGCCTTCATTTAATATTTCTATGAGGTCCCTCTTTTGGAGGTCATGGCAGAGATGAAGGAAGCCTCGGACTTCTCCACTCTCTACTGGGTCTTCCTAACAAGGCTCATGAATCTTAAAGAGCTACTCAGTTTCGATATGCGAAATATTTCTTGTATGAGACCTTTGGCGTCCATGCCAGCATATTCGTGAAAACGTCAGCATTCCTGGGTATCTTCAGAATTCAGTTGATGTTCCTGGAGATGTAGGATTTTATATTTAAGTGTGTCGAGGAAGAGATTAAGGAACAATTTGCTAGGATTTTACCGGAGCCAGTCATTTTCCAGACTTTTTTTTTCCTTTTTCGTGAGAGGGATCTTACTGTTGCTTTTAAAAGAGATCTGTCTGACTTGTAGGTCTTCTTATTGAAGGTGAAAACGGCTCACTATGAAGTGAAGTTGAAAAATGGAGCTGCAGATTTTCAAAAACAAAAGAGACGGCTTTAAAAAACTTTTCTATAATGCTCGCTAACTTCTTCACAGTTTTTGTATATCGTGTCTTAAAAGTTAGTGTTATGGGTTTTTTCTAGCGTGATCAATCTAAGTTGAAGAGTAACGATCCTTTAACTCACGAGTAATTAGCGAGGCATGGAGATTAATCTAAACTTTAGACAGGGGACGATTTCGGGGTAGAAGCTCGTAGCTTCAGCGAAGCGTAAATGGGCCCTGATCGAGGCTTAATGTAGAAATCGATAACTGAGAAATCACCTCATACCAGAAACACGTTTAGAGGGGCGAATTGATTTAGGACTTTGGGCTGATGCCTTTTGCTGATATAAGCCATATTGCATGGTGGTCATCAAAGGATGTATTCATCGCCAGAATTCAATAAAGGCACTGGGCGTCCACCATTAGATTAGTCCCTATCGGAAATCTCTATTGCGTCCACGTTTTGCAAAGGCCTTTCATCTTACTTGACTCCAGCTTTCATAGTTGTTTCCTTTTTTCCTCTCTTTCTGGCCAGACTGGTTGGCATTGTGCTTTGTAGTTAGGGGGTTAAACCACAATGATAGAGAGAAAGCTCCCTCGGACGGACGCAACAGCCCGGCGCCAGTAAGCTTGTGCTGCTCCGAGCATGGCGCCCTTAGGGAATATTTGAGCGGCCTGGTACTCACATGGCAGCCACTGAAAAAGCTTCCTGGACCGGCGGAATGTAACCATCTCGCCGCAGTCATCGACGGTAGTCCCTGTCGAATAAGACTCGTCGTCGTGCGTTCCTCACAATTCGGTAGGACGTGCGTCGATAACGACCACCCTTGCACGTATCTGTTTGCAGTTGTGAACCGCTACTTTCTTTCAGTGATTTCCACATTGTCTCAAACTGAAAACCGTTAGTTTAGTGAGTGAACTAGTGTAATCTGGAACAGACCAACTCGCTTGCCAAGCAATTTGGAAGCAAGAAGTTCTCGATTCGTTTTTGGAAGTACCTTATACGTCTTGGGAACGAGATGTGTTCAGGAAACAATCTGATTACTTTGCCAAGATGCACGAGCCAACTCAATGATCAATTAACTCGAAGGAAATGAACTGTTACCTGAACATTTCATATTCGCCATAAGCGCTGTGAGCAAACCAACACAAAAATAAAACTGTGCGTCGCATTATAGAACTTTGTCGCCAGGGGCACTTGTGTGTGTAGCCCCGGTCAGGCGGAAACGAGTAACTCTCTGAACAGTAAAAACTTTTGTTGCGGGACCCTTTTGATTAGAGGCATTTTAGCAAAGTTTAAGTGAAAGTTTTGCTTTTGCATTGAAAAGAGTCGGCAACACCCTGAGGGAAAACCCTGAAGGGAAAAAATTTGCCAACTAAACAGCTCGGGTGGAGCCAAAACAGCACGCCAGTCACACGGAAAATCTACAGTTAGTTAATGACATTACGCTCAAATCTGGCTTTTGGGTCTTAACATGGCTGCTTTCAGTCTATCCGTTCCGGAAGTCAGAGTAGGAGAAGTGGATCTTGATTCGTCATTAGAAGCTACGCCCGTTAGTTGGGAAAGTGGTCAAGTGAGCACTTCTGCTGGAAGCGATCCTTCAATTATAATCGATCCTGCAGTCGATGATCAAGTGGAATCACCAAGTCTCAATAAAGGGAATCTTCCTCGAGAAGGCGCGCTGTCTCTAGGATCTTTCCTCTCTGTTCCATGGCCTCCACGTCGAAGACATTCTTGGATTTGCAGGTAACGAACCCCAGCATTTGCGAGTCCCGTAATGGAACTACTTAAGAGGTTCAGACTCCGCGTAAACCTCTCGGTTCTATAAGATTACGGCAGCCGAGCCATTATTGTCCCTTTAATACGTCCTTTTGATTGCGTAATAGTCGGTAATAATGGATGGCTCGTGAGAAGAAAAGGAACGGTTCACGGTTCGGTTCAATGACTGTTCTTGATTTATCGTAAATGTCAAAGAAATATAGAGAGGTTTGTTAGGGTTCAGAAATTTGGTGGAATTTTTACCCGTACCATGAACCGGTTCAATAACGATTCACAGCTCCGAGGCATACGGTTCGTGGGTCAGTTCTAGCTTGTCGTAGGTGATCCTGGTTTGACGGATCTGTTGAAGGCGAACCGTTCGTGAACCATTCAGCAACCGTGCAGAAAACGGTTCATAATTGAAATAATGAGGATTTAAATTTTAATACAGTTCGTCGGAGGAGGCTCTGGTTCAAAAGTTCGATAAATTGAAGGCGAACCGTTCGTGAACCGTTCATGAACCGTGCGAAAAACGGCTCATAATCGAAATGATTATGAACTTACTTTAATTCAGTTTGTCAAAACATAGTTTCAGCTCTACGATTCGGTTCAACTGAAAGAGAACCTTTCGTGAACCGTTCGAAAAATGGTTTATAATCGAAATGATCATGGACTTCAGTTCTATCCAGTTTGTCAGAGGACGGTTCAGGTTCAACGGTTCGTCTCGTTGAAGGTGAACCGTTCGTGAACCGTTCAGAAAACGGTTCACAATCAGAATGATGATACGTTGACTTTAAGTTTGTCTGGTATCTAAGCTATTTCTAGTCAACGATCCTTGGTTATCTATTAGCTTTGTGATCCTAATGTCTTTTGAAGTCTCAACGTATGGTGTGTGGAACAGAGATAAGCAGCTGGTGAGCCCTTTGTGAACCGTGGAGGTATTTACCTTCGTCACTTTTTTTCCCTCGCTATTCTTCGTGCACAAACCATAAAGAAATTAGGGGAAGCACCGTTGTTCAATAACTATTTTAAAAAAAACCGCTTGCTGACAGAGGTTTTTATCCCGGTTTGTTATTTATAACCGAGTTAAACCTTAACCTATCATTACACAACAAAAATTTGAACTTCTAAGTCGGTTCAAGGACGGTTCAAAGCGTTTCCTGTAGCTAACGGTTCGGTTTGCGGTTCTCAACAATGTGAACTTATTTCGGAATAAGTACTTATTCCGGAATATTGTACTGTTTCTCTTTATTGATCTCTTGTTCTAGTCTTGCGTGAAACAAGTCTAAAATCGATCTTTGAACGTATCCAGAAGACTTTTAATTATTGATATTTAATTAAAACTATTCTAGAAAAGTTTTAAACCACCTACACAGACGCTTGTTGCTCTTCTAACTATTCCTGAAACATCTCGTTATAACAAAGTTTTGCTCTTGAAACTTTTAACACATTCAACTTTGATTTACTTCACTAAACTACTAAAAGCTACTTTTGCTACTATTGATTTGGGCAATCTCAGTTTTCTTAGTAGCTTTCTGTGGATTTCTTATGGCAGGTTTTTACTTCTGTTCAGCAGAGGAAACGAGAGTAAAAGAACCGGGCTAAAAAAATGGAATAGTCAAGAAAGAATCCATCCGTAAACCTCTTGACAAGACCTCCTGGTGCAAAGAAACGTGATGGATGACTATATATACAATTTGCAACTTTTTCATTTTCGTCGGCCAAGAATCGATTGTATATAAATCGATGCAATAAAAAAGGAATCGATTTGGAGCTGTATGAAAGCTATATTGAGCTTTGAAGAGTCCTCTCGTAACCAGAGATTTGTCGTTCAGAAACAGTAATAGATTTCCCTCTTGACTACTGTCGCAGCAAAAATAAGTTTTATATAACTCTTACGCAATAATAAATCATATACTGATGGTGTTTTATACCGTGCGAAAATGTAAAAAGGCACCGTTGCGGTGCCTTTTCGTAGTTTCTCAGTTCCTTTTTACAGTGATTTTTCCCAGTAGATTGGATCGCCCTAAAGCGGCCTAATTTTAGACTAGGTTCAAACTGATCTAGTCCAAAATCAACAAAAAGGCACACGAAAAGGCACCACTGCAGTGCCTTTTCGTAGTTTCTTAGTTCCTTTTTACAGTGATTTTTCCCAGTAGACTGGATCGCCCTAAAGCGCCCTTATTGTAAACTACGTTCAAACTGCCGTAGTCCAAGATCAACAAAAAGGCACCTGAAAAGGCACCGTCATTTTTTCGTGGGTGCTAATTAACGTCAGAGTTTCCGGAGCCGTACTCTGCAGATTTATTGATTTCTTCTTATGAGCTAATGGCGATGAACTATGAACTGAGTGTTAACTTACTGATAACATGTTAATAATATGATGGTAACAGATTTGGCGTATGCAAAATGTTAATTGAACTGTCAATGGCGATTTTACGCCAAACGGTAGAAACCTGTTTTGCAAGTGTAATCTAAGGTGACAGAAAACTGTTTCGGCTACCAGCCATAAATTAGCATTTAAATAATGCGTATTTTTTCCACCATGCTGAATATTGATAGTATTAATAAGCATGATTTTAAAAACTAATCACGTGCTAATTAGTATTAATATTCTATTGCGGAATGGCCTTGTGTTGATTCCTATGTATAAAAAAACAATGTAGTAAATAATTCAAATAATATTTCATAAAATTTAAACAATTATTATTTGTAATTAGTTATTTATATTGTGTAAAATGAAAGTTATGTGTGGAAAGTTTTCTACATGTAGTTCTCAAAATACCAGATAGATGGCGCGAAAAATGATTATAGTTCCACTCTTCATGATAAGAGAATCGTTACTTAAAGTGTTATTATATAAACATCAGTGATTTATTCCATTGGATATCGTAAGCAGTATTCATATCTAACAATAAATATTGCGAATTGAAAAACTTTTGAATACGAAGTTTATTATTCCACCGCTAGATGGCAGGTAGAATTCCAACGAAATTTCACTCTCGGTTAACATAGAAAATACCATACGTTCTACAGTTCTTACAATGAAAATTTTTATTAATCCCAGTTAACGTGTATAACACAATTGTACAATTTTTTCACGTTATTTTCAAACTTGTATTGATTTATCCATGTTCACCATATACTGTATAATACACAATACAGAGGGAAGGTTTGGCACTAAATAGTTCACAAACTTATCGCTAGATGGCGCCAGTATCGCCCTCGACTTTTTTTTTTACTCTCCTCCCGAAACGTGGAAATTCCAGGTAAATTGCCGCGGCACATAAGCGACAGAGCGCATTCACTTGTTGGTCGTGACAAAGTGCGCACTATAAATAACTCGGTGAAAAATTTTCTACGGATTTTGATTTAATTTTTTCTTTTTTGTTTCGGGAACTCGACACTGTCAACCCACTGAACTTCGGTATTATTAATATTAATTTTTGTATATTATTGAAATAAAAATTTTTAGTAGCCGGACGGTGTGTTTTTGAGAAACCTGAAAATCCTGTGGATGGACTTGAGAAATGGCGAAATCGGTGGAAAAATTAACATAACAAATGGTGACGCTTGCCCTCTGGAAAAACGTGCTCAGAATAGAAAACTATAATAACTATAATAATTATAATATTTATAATATGTTGTAAATATATAATAAAAAGGATTGACGTAACACTTGCTTCCCAAAGTAAGAGACACTTGATTACACAGAACACATATGGCCTTTTAATATTAATATTTAAAATATTATTATTAATAATAGTTTGTATGAAAGTATTATTATTATTATTATTGTAAAAATTGAGAAATTTTTAATAGTAAGTTTTTATATAAATCAAATTATTATAATATAAAGTAATTAATTACAACTATTTAATCTAAATTAATTATTATTAAAATATTCGAATTTTATATAAATTTTATAAATTTTTGTTTATTATTATTGCTACCATTTCAAATATATAATATATTTAATTTTCTCTGATTTAATATTTATGAATATAAAATTTGTATATACTTAATATTAATATATATATATTTATATATTTATATAATAAATTAATTGTAAAGGTTGTAATTTCCTCCAATAGCGAACAGGTTTCTTCCGTACTCCGGTAATGACCCTTTAAATGGGGTTGGCAACTCGTTGCTTGTAGAAGTGTTGATAACAGGTTGATAACACTGATAACAAAGGGGGTGGGTGGGAGAGAGTCAAAGTTGTGAGGAAGTCACTTTGTAAGGCTTTGCTGTTGTTGTTTGTGATTGGACTGAAATAATTTGATAACATAGTGATAACAGGTTGATAACAGGGGGTTGGTGAGTTATGGCAATTTCTGCAACAGGTTGTAGCACGAACGCTACAACCGGTTTTTTGGCTACAACTCTTGTGTTGCAACAACAAGTGTGTGAACTAGTAGTAATCTGATAACACCTGATAACACTTGACAACTTTCCAAGATTTTGTTATCACATGTTATCACAGCTTATCAAACTGTTATCACATGTTATCAAATTATCATCCCAACACTCTTCCATTGAAGCCCGTTACCCTTAGAAAAAGTTAACATCCAATGTTACCCACCCCTTGTTATCACATGTTATCAGCCTGTTATCTCATGTTATCAATTTATCATCCTAACATTCTTCCACTGAAGCTTAGGAAAAGTCCGTTCAAATAAATATCAATGTTATCGATCGTGTTATCACCTGTTATCATATGTTATCAACTCCTCCTAACCCTTCCATTGAAGCCCATGAAATATTTCAGTTTAAAGAGCATCAGTGTTATCATTCTGTTATCACCTGTTACCAACCTGTTATCACCTATTATCAACTCATCCTAACCCTTCCATTGAAGTTCATTGCCCATGTAATATTTCAGTTTAAGGAGTACCAATGTTATCACTTATTATCACCTGTTATCAGTCTGTTATCACCTGTTATCAGCTCATCCTAACCCCTGACAATGAAGTTTATTGCCCATGAAATATTTCAAAAAGTACCAATGTTATCGCTTATTATCACCTGCTATCACCTATTATCAACCTATTATCACATGTTATCAACCTGTTATCACATATTATCACATGTTATCACCTGTTATCAACTCATCACCGTGCACTCCTCCGATTGAAGTTCATTGCCCATGAAATATTTCAAAGAGTATCCATGTTATCGCTTATTATCACCTGTTATCACCTGTTATCCCCTATTATCATTCTGTTATCACCTGTTATCAACTCATCACCGTACACTCCTCCGATTGAAGTTAATTGCCCATGAAATATTTCAAAGAGTATCAATGTTATCGCTTATTATCACCTGTTATCAACCTATTATCACATGTTATCAACCTGTTATCACATATTATCACATGTTATCACATGTTATCAGCTCATCCTAACCCTTCCATTGAAACACATTGCCCATGAAATAGTTCAGCGTAAAGAGTATCCATGTTATCGCTTATTATCACCTGTTATCCCCTGTTATCATTCTGTTATCACCTGTTATCAACTCATCACCGTACACTCCTCCGATTGAAGTTCATTGCCCATGAAATATTTCAAAGAGTATCAATGTTATCGCTTACTATCACCTGTTATCCCCTGTTATCATTCTGTTATCAACCTGTTATCAACCTGTTATCAACTCATCACTGTACACTCCTCCGATTGAAAGCCTCATTTGCATAAGAGGGAAGAAACAGTGAGTCATTGGCTTGTGACGCATACAAGTAGCCGCTTTTCTGTCCCGGTGTTTTTTTCCTTGTCCCGCTCTTCTCCATCAAGTCCATTCATGGGTTTTCAGGAAAGCACGGTTCGTCCATAAGTAATAATGTACCCCCGTGAAAAAAAAGTCCTTGAAAAGTTCCCTGAAAAACCCCCGTGAAAAAAATAATTTTCAAGAAAAAACTGAAAAATCCCAGAAAAGTATCGGGAATGTTTGGAAAGGAAAAATCGTGGAAACGAACTCGTGAAAAAAGTCCGTGAAAAAGTCCTTGAAAATTCTCCGTGAAAAATAATTTTTTCAGAAAAAACGGAAAAATCCTTAGAAAAGTATCGTGAATATTTTGAAAGGAAGAATCGTGAAAAAAATCTCGTGAAAAATTTCCTTGAAAAATCTCCGTGAAAAATGGTTTTTAAGGAAAACTGAAAAATCCCTAGAAAAATTATCGTGAATATTTCGAAAGGAAAAATCGTGAAAAAATCTCGTGAAAAATAGTGTTTTAAAAAACGTGAAAAATCCCGTGAAAATATTCATGAATACGTAGATTGGAAAAATCGCGAAATAATCTGGTGAAAAAAGTCCGTGAAAAAGTCCTTGAAAAGTCCCCGTGAAAAATCGTATTCTAAAAAGCCGTAAGATCCCTTGAAAATATCCTGAAAGTTCTCCATGAAAAATTCCCGTGGAAAGTCTTTGAACAAATCAGTGAAAAAAATTCAGTCTGACGAAAAATCCCTTGAAAATGTAACGTGAAAAAACCCGTGACAAAAATACTTCCGAATCCTTTTGACAAAGGTCTATGAAATCATATTGGGAAAATATCTTGAAAATTCTTGTTCAAATCTCGTTACGAATTCCTTGAAAAATGTCCCTTGAAAATCTTCCGTGAAAAAAAAAAAATAGATCCTTGAGAAATGTCACATAGTTTCGCCTTTTATGGTCGCTCTCCATCGAGTTTGCCCCATAACGTCCGCTTCGGTGAGCAGAATTCCTGAAAAATCTAGAAAAATCTGGAAAAACTAGAATAATATTAACAAAAACGTGATAGGAGAGTGGAGTTATACTAATCTGTCGAATATGTGGACAGTACTTAGTTTGTCATTACACACTGATAGACTGTCCACACATACGACAAATATTGAATAATAATAAGAAGAAGAATGACAGTTTTACGGATTTGTCGAATATGTGGACAGTACTTAGTTTGTCATCACACACTGATAGACTGTCCACACATACGACAGATATTGAATAAGAAGAAGAAGAAGAAGAAGAATGGCAGTTTTACGAATGTGTCCAATATGTGGACAGCACCCGATTCTCCGTGACGCACTGAAAGAGTGTCCAAGGATTCGACAGATATTCAATACGAAGAAAAATAAGAAGAACAAGAATTATACTAATCTGTCGAATCTGTGGACAGTACTTAGTTCGACCTTGTACACTCATAGACCGTCCACACATTCGACAGAAATTAAATTTGAAGAAAACTAAGAAGAATGGCAGTTATAGGAATCTGTCGAATGTGAGGACAGCACTTAGTTCGTCATTACACACTGATACAGTGTCCACACATTCAACAGATATCTAATACTGATAAGAAGAATGACAGTTATACGAATCTGTCGAATACACGGACAGTACCTAGTTCGTCGTTAGCCACTGACACAGTGTCCACACATTCGACAGATTTCGAACACTTGGCAGCAAATTACAACCACCCGATAGCATACGAAAACATACGATTATTTACATGTTTAGGGTCATTTGGTCAGTTGACAACATCCATAATTCAGGTTCTTCGTAACTTTAGGGTCGGTTTTGTGCGTAGAAATGAACTTGATGATGCCTTGGGGCCTGCAAGAGGAACCGGAAAGTTGCCTAATAAGGGCCGCCTATAAAACAACCAGTTTAATGATGTACGTCTTTGTTAATTGATACTGAACATTTGATTAACTTTCCTTGTCGCTATGGAACCCAAAACCCGAAAACAAAACAGGAATTCCAGTGACCCGTTTGTGGGTTCCACTTTGCAGGGAAGTTCCCTGAAAAGGGTGAAAACGGGGACTGAAAAGGGAAGAAATAGGGGAAGAGTGAAACGGGGGAAATCTGAAAGTATAGCCTTGTATTCTGGTGCGGAAGGGAAAAAGCGGGGAAAGTAAGGGAAGAGGGGAAAAAAGAAATTTAAAGTGGAAACACTGCCGTCCGGACCGAAAAACTGGGCCTTACAACTCGAGAAAGCGACCAAAAAAGCCGAAACCTCTGATACTGACCCTAGCGACTCTGATAGACCCTACGGACCGAAAAGCTGTCCATTACAACTCGACCAGACCCTCAATGGTGCACTTTGTTCAGACAGTCGATCCGGACCGAAAAGTTCCCCTGAAAATTTGAAAAGCGTCAAAAACTAGGGTCTCTGATACTGGTTTATCCTGACCGACCCTAAATCTCAGACCCTAAACCCTTCTACTAACCCAGCTATCTGGTTTTGCATTTAAATAATCTTTCCGAACACAAAACAGTTACTCCGGTTCCCTAGGGACCGAAAAGCTGTCCATTACAACTCGACCAGACCCTCAATGGTGTACTTTGTTCAGACAGTCGATCCGGACCGAAAAATTCCCCTGAAAATTTGAAAAGCGTCAAAAACTAGGGTCTCTGATACTGGTTTATCCTGACCGACCCTAAATCTCAGACCCTAAACCCTTCTACTAACCCAGCTATCTGGTTTTGCATTTAAATAATCTTTCCGAACACAATACAGTTACTCCGGTTCCCTAGGGACCGAAAAGCTGTCCATTACAACTCGACCAGACCCTCAATGGTGTACTATGTTCAGGCAGTCGATCCGGACCGAAAAGTTTCCCCTGAAAATTTGAAAAGCGTCAAAAACTAGGGTCTCTGATACTGGTTTATCCTGACCGACCCTAAATCTCAGACCTTAAACCCTTCTACTAACTCAGCTATCTATTTTCGCATTTAAATAATCTTTCCGAACCCAAAACAGTTACTCCGGTTCCCCCGAGAGAAATGGACAACGACAACTTCCTCCAAACACCGACCCGTTTGGGTCGTCCCAAACTGGGTCTGCCACTGGTAAGCGGACAGGACCGTGAGGACGTGACTCCGCTGAGGAACCTAAACGCTTCCCTCAGTCCCGAATCGAGTTACACCATGACCGAATCAAGGGGTCTGACCATCTTATCTCCACACAGTCCCTTACCGGAGATGACGTTCACCTCAGCCTTTTCTATGAGGACCCGAAAGGGCAAGACCCTGATTCTTCCCAAGCTGAAAATACCTCGGAGCGCAGAGATCGCCTCAGGCGCTACGTCCCGAGCCGCGGAGACCGCCTCGGGCGTTTACCCCTCAGGCTCTATGCCCCGAGGCGCTGAGCTTTTTTCTTCGGGTCGGAGAGGTCTATCCCCCGTTGGACCGGACAGTTTCGGGAACCTAGGGACTGTGCCTATGGACCAGGGTTTTAGTTTCGCATCGTCTGCTTCGAGTAGTGTGTCGACTAGCAGTAAGCAACTACTAGAAGAGACTAGTTTTTGGCAGAATACTAGTTGTGTGAGCAGCGAGACTACGACTTGGTTCCGACAGAGTAGCTCTTCACTTCATCTTGCTGAGTCATTCTACAGCAGCCGGTGAGTATTGATTAACACCACCTGAGATGACAGAGAATACGTACGTTTGTACCCAGTTCTTATCCCAGTTCTTAACCCGGTTTCGCTGGAAGGTGTTTTTCTGCGTAATCTTATATGCCTAATGGCTGTGTTCGTTAGAACTGGAATTAATTAGTTAACCTAGATGATTACTTAGTTATCGGTGGGTGGTAGTAGCCTTGATAACTCTCTATAACAGAACTTTACTTCAGGTCTTTTGCACCTCGTTCGGAAGCATATTGCTCGATGATAACCTTGATAACAGTTGATAACTCGATGATAACCTTGATAACAGTTGATAACTCGATGATAAGACTTGATAACACTGATGATAAGGTCCGGTGCAATTGTACCGGGATTCTATTCCTCTGGGGAAGAGGTTATTTGGTGCAGGAAGCTTTCCGTTGTAGACTGTACTTATTTTGTGGGTCGTGAAGAGATCAGCCATTCGTTCATTTACCCAGACATTAATTGTTTTTTATTATTTTTGTTTTTTTATCATAAATATTATTATTATTATTATTATATTAAAGGATCCTTATATTACTTGGTAAGTTATTTGATAGTTCATTTAAAAAAAAACTGTATTTCACAAACTAAAACTAAGTTTGTATGGGATGTGCGGACAGTCCCAGCGAAAAATTAAGGATGTCGGCTACATCCTGAACGATATCCGTAACATATCCTGAATATCCTGAACCACGTCCGATCGTGGATGAGTAAAAAAAAAATTGTGTTGAGAATTGTGAATCTTTATTATTTAGGGCACCATTAAGTATCCTGAAAAGCGTTTTTTTCAGGACGCTGTTAAGTACCCTGAACATGTACTGTTCAGGCATTGCAATGTCAGGGTCCTGAACACCCTGGAAGTGGGCCAATTTCACTGCAACTCAGAGTCCTGATTGGCATCCTGAAAATGTCCTTTTCAGGATATGTCCAGGGTCCTGAAACTATCCTTTAATTTTCTACTGGGGTTTAGTTCTGTGATTCTTTGAAGATTCTTAATTTCTTTTTAAGATTCTGGTATGTGCGAATCACGAGGAATATATCTGAGATTCTTGTAAGATTCGTATTCGTAAGATTCTTGAGATTCTTTTCAGATTCTTTTAAGATTCATGAGATTCCTTTGTGATTCTTCGTGATTCTCGTTTACTCTTATTCCAAAAACGTGATCGATTATTGATATTTCGTATCGATTATCGGTATTCTCTTACAGTTTTCAGCACATAAGCAAACTTATACTAGCAAATAACTTACTCTAACTAGTGAACTATTTATAACTATGTAGTAAGTAAGTGCTAAACTACTAGTTGGTGTGTTAAATGAGCCTCTATTCTTAGAAAACTTGCGTTTGTTCTAGAATAAAATAAGTCAAGACAATTTCACACAAGCAGCTGCTGAAATCTGTTCTGGGAAACTGAACCTCAACGGTTCAAACCGTTTTTTTTTAAGCCAAACCGCTGAACCGGGCTCAGTTTGTTCCAAACCGTAGAGCAAACCGTGCCGAACCGAACTTGAACCGGCTTAAAATGCTTCTTAATACGCCTATCTCATAATTCTTATCTATTTAAATTAGATTTTATAATTATACTAATTTTGATGTTATTTGCTCGCTAATTCGCTTTTAGCAAAATTGCAAAGTTTGTGCCATTTGTGGTATATATAGCGGACATAGCGCGAACTTTGTATGTCTAATCCTGGCGACAAAGTGGATTATCTCTTAAGGGATAACTCAAATCCCAGGTAATCATCTTTATGCATCCCATCTCTCATGGTATGTGTTATCGTAGGTTAGTATCCGATTATCATGGGTTATAGTTGTTACCATTAACTAACTGGTGAATGAATCACAGGACTCTTGTCATGTTGAAGAGAATAATTTCTTTCAGTAAAAATATTTGTTAAATTCTAAATAGGTATTTAAACGTATTAATAATGAAATAAATTATTGAGTATGAAAGATGTACGTAGTTGAGATTTTTACCGCTAGATGGCGTTGCCGCGTGGCGCAAAATTTAAATCATTTCTAAATTTTCTCAATATTTATCGTTGTTCTCACAAACAGTTTCTTTTATAAATAGTAATTTAATAATATTGTGAATTGGAATTATTATTATTATTATTATTATTATCTGATTTATTGACTGATTCTCATTTTCTCACCTGCCCCGTTTGATTTAATGGGAAAAACCTTTGGCTCATTTACGACCGCGCACCTTTCAGTGAGGGTCCGAAACTCTTTAACTCGATAACAAGTTGATAACACTGATAACATTGCCTCTTTTCAAACTACAGGGAGCTTCACTGATTATTGTGAACGAAAATTAAGTGATAACACAAGATAACACGTTGATAACATATGATAACAGGTTGATAACAGGTGATAACACTGATAACACTGTTAACGTTGCCTCGGATCAAAAGTTAAAAATACTCCATAGACTTTATGAGAGGAGATTAGGTGATGGCATGCATAGATAACACGTTGATAACACGTGATAACACTTGATAACAGATGGTTACAGGCTGATACGAGTGTAAGGTCGCTTAGGCCGAGGTATAATAAACTCCATAGACTTTATGAGTGAAGATTAAGTGATAACAGAAGAAGATAAGACCCTGATAATATATGATAACAGTTGATAACAAGTGATAACAGATTAAATACACAATCTAAATTAAAGCTTGAAAAAAATCCCGTAAAATTAATGCAGGAGGATATTTTGATAACACATGATAACAATTGATAACATGTTGATAACATATGATAACACCAATAGTTTTGTTGACGTTGCCAGCCCTCTTTTGCTTGGTTTTTGATTGGTTTGCGTTAAGCACGCAGCTTTGGTGCTACTCCTCTCAGCATTTAATAGCCTTGCAAATGAACTAGCTGATAACACGTGACAACAGATGATAACAGGTTGATAACACATGATAACAAAGTCCTACCGCGATATTGATCCACAGCAAAGCACGAAAGGGGGCTCTAAACCTTTTACCAAGATGCTGTTATCAAGTGTTATCATCTGTTATCAAATTATTATCTCTCAATTTACTTTGCCTAGTTTCATACCCCCTTTTTTGCTTGCATATCTTTTACTCAGCAGCATAAGATCAGTTGATGATAACATATGATAAGACGGTGATAACAGCTTCATAACATATTGATAACAGATTTTTTGGATAATAAATGTAAACTTCAAGCTCAGTGCTTCCACTTTGCAGGGAGATTCCCCGAAAAAGGGGAAAATGGGGTCTTTAAAAAAAAGGGGAGCATAAGGGAAAAGGGAAAACCTAGACGAACGGCCTGTGCTCTTGTACGGAAGGGGAAAAGGGGAAAATAACGGAATGGGAAAACCTAAGCGAACGGCCTGTATTCTAGTATGGAAGGGAAAAAGGGAAAACCTAAACGGACGGCCTGTATTCTAGTACGGAAGGGAAAAGGGGAAAACTTAAACGGACGGCCTGTATTCTAGTATGGAAGGGAAAAAGGGAAAACTTAAACGGACGGCCTGTATCCTAGTACGGAAGAGGAAAATAAGGGAAGAGGGGGAAAAGGGGGAAACTGAAAGTGAGGAACAGTGCTGGTGCGTGTTGTGTTGGTGTTAAGCGATGGTGTGGCCCTGTGAATAGGCCTAAACACGAGCACATTAATCCGCAACTCCTTACATAGAATGTCGATTAACTCTGGCTTTATGTGGCTTCTTTACATAATTACCCTTCAGGGGGGTCAGTCACGCCCCGTCCCTGTTATCAGTGGTTATTAATCAAATGTTACCATCTTGTTATCAGATTGTTATCATTAGTTATCACTAGTTATCTTATGAATTTTGTAGTAACTGATCTTAAGAAGAGTAAGTCTCACGTATGTTATCGGTGGTTATTAATCAAATGTTATCATCTTGTTATCAGATTCTTATCATTAGTTATCACTAGTGATCGCTAGTGATCTCATGAATTTTGTAGTAACTGATCTTAAGAAGAGTATGTCTCACGTATGTTATCGGTGGTTATTAATCAAATGTTATCATCTTGTTATCAGAGTGTTATCATTAGTTATCCCTAGTGATCTTATGAATTTTGTAGTAATTGATCTTAAGAAGAGTAAGTCTCAAGTATGTTATCAGTGGTTATCATCAAGTGTTATCATCATGTTATCATCCCGTTACAGCACTGTTATCTACAGTTATCAACGGTTGTCTGAAGTGGACTGTTGACAGAGAGCGATTTTTAGGAAGGGTTAGTCTTATCTGTGTTATCAGTGGTTATCATAAAATGTTATCATCATGTTATCAACAATTATTTTAAACTGGATTTTGTTATAGAACCATCGGCTCTTAAGAAGGGTTACAAGTCTTGTCTGTGTTATCAGTGGTTACCATCAAGTGTTATCGGTGGTTATCATCGCATTATAGCACTGTTATTATCAGTTATTATTAACTATATCTTACGAATTTTGATACTGATTGACCTGCAACAGGGTTGGTTACGCCTATTCGTGTTATCAGTGGTTACTAAAGTGTTATCAGCGGTTATCATCGCCATATAGCACTGTTATCACCAGTTACCTTATGAATTTTTGCAGTAATTATCCTGCAAGAGGGTTGGTTACGCCTCTCCGTGTAATCAGTGGTTATCAAAGTGTTATCAGGTGTTACTAACCAACTGTTATCAATAGGTTATCAATATGTTATCCAAGTGTTATGAGAGTATTATTATTATATCTAGAAGTAGATTATTCTATACCTATTCTGGCCTAGATTCTAGTGTTTATCTCGAAAGAACTTGATAACTGTGATAACAGGTGTTAACCGTTGATAACAACTTGGAGAATCCTTATGGGTGAAAACTTTCAAGGACTTGTTACAGTTCTTGAAAGTCCTTGATATGTTTGTTGATAACAGGTGTTAACCGTTGATAACAATTTGAAAAATCCTTATGGGTGAAAACTTTCAAGGACTTGTTACAGTTTTGTCTTGAAAGTCCTTGATATATTTGTTGATAACAGGTGTTAACCGTTGATAACACCTTGAAAAATCCTTATGGGTGAAAACTTTCAAGGAATTTGTATATCTTTGTCTTGAAAGTCCTTGATATGTATGTTGTCAACTGTTGATAACAGGTGTTGACCATTGGTAACATCGTGATAACACCTTGAAAAATCCGTATTGGTGAAAACTTTCAAGGTTTTTATGGATGTGCCCTGAAATTCGGGTTTATTTGTGTTTGTTGATTACAGCTGATAACCGTTTATAACGGTTGATAACCACGGATAACACCTGATTCTGTGTCGAGGTTATCTGTGTTTCAAGACCTTAAGAGGTCATGTTCTTAACTTTGCTATAAATCTGCCCAAAGAGGGTTCACAACCTCAAAAAGTATTCTCTTTCGAACTCTTGATTGTTATCACTTATTATCAAGTGTTATCAAGTGTTATCTACTTATACTACGTGCAAATTTCTTGGAAATCTGGAAAATTTTCAGATATTTGATTTTTGTCTTCGTGAAAGCTAGATAATTCATCATTGATAACAGCTGATAACACTTGATAACATCGGGTTGCCAACCTTCTGAGGTATTCTTGTAAGGTTTATAAGATGACAGGTTGATACTGTTTGATAACACCGATAGAACTGGGGGTTGTACAAGATATTTAGGAGTTGCTAACCCCCTTAGAGATTCTTGTAGCGTGTTAGAGAATCATAGCTCTGGGGCAGCGTGTCTTCACGACGCTTCCATGAGGCAAACACTTTTCGCCACCAGTGCGTCAGGCAAATTCAATAAACGCGGCTGTGGACCTGCAGCTCTGCAGGAATCCCAATAACTTTTTTTCCCAGTAAAAAAAGTCTTAAATTCTTATTATCGGACTATCGAAAAATTGTCACTATTAGATGCTTGATTCAACTACTAGTGCGAATTTCTTGTAACGAACTGGCATTTGCGAAATTTGAAGTTGAAAATTTGAACGAGCGAAATTTTTCTAAGTCCCTGTAGTCCACTGAAACTATGGACTACTCTTTGCATCGCAATTATAAACGAAAATTTGCGAAAATTCCTTGGCAAATAGTTGAAATTTGAGTTTGAGTTGATAAAATTTGCAAAACATAGGACATTTGCGAAAAATTGTTACCAAGAAGTCTAGGTTTGCCAAATTTTCCAAGTCTCTGAAGTTGACTGGGGCTATGGACTACTCGTTGTAGCGCAAATCTGAACGAAATTTTGTGAAAAATTTGATGGCCAAAAGCTTCAGTTTGAGCTTGAGTTGATAAAATTTGCACAAAAATTGAAAATTTGCCAAAAATTCTCATCTGAAATCTTGGTTTGCGAAAATTCTCCAAGTCCCTGTAGTCAACTTAGACTATAAAATACTCGGTAGACCTCTTCTGCGTATAAAAATCTGCAAATATAGTTTGCAATTTTGCAAAATCTAGTTTCTTGTGTTGATTGAGTCTTTGAATTTCAATGTGGATTTCAGTAACAAATGACACTTGCAAGAAAATTGTGACAAACGAGTTTGTGGCTGTGAACCGCGATGAACTTGATGAATGAGTTGCACCGACTGCTTGTGAATAATCGTTGTGTCATGGAAGAACAACTTTAAACCGAAACAACAAAAGAAAGAAGAACAAGAAATTTTGGACTGTGCTCTGAGTGCTGCATTTGCGGCTAAGCTTGCTTTCAACTACTTTTACTACTTTCAAAGCTACTCACTAATTTTAGCCAGCATTCTTTGAGTCTCTGTACCAGTGACTGCTGGGCTATCCGCCTGTCCACATCCAACTGTTGTTGCTGATAGTCTTGCATGATTAGTTGAAGTGTTGTAGTGTTGCATGTGGTGGGTTGTCGGTCCACTTCAACCTTATGGAAGATAAGGTTTTAGGAATACTTTACCACGCTGTTGTTGCTGATAGTTATTTCACTCTATATTCGTTTGAGTTGTTGTAGTGTTGTAGTCGTCGTAGAGTTGTATGTTGTCGGTCTACTACAATACTCTGGGAGATTAGTGTCAGAAATTTGCCAAGGCATATTGATTGGGGTAGTTTCACATTTTTCTTTTGAATGTTGTAGTGTTGTAGGGCAGTAGGTTGTCGGTCCACTACAAGAATTCTAAAATATTTTCAGAAATAAACCCATTGTGTTCTAGTTTACACTTTCACACTTCTCAATGAAACAAATTTTCTGAATTCATCAGTTGTTGTAATCTGTTATAGGGTAGTGTGTTGTAGGTCCACTGCAACATCTCTGAAGTTTTTGGTTTCCAGTCTATTCTTTTACTGCTCATAATTCTAAACTACCCAATCAAATTCGAATTTTCAACTACTCGTTCAAATGTTGTAGTGTGATGTAGGGTTGTAGGTCTACTACAGCACTCTCCGAAGGTTCATATTTCGGAATACCAAGCCATTATGCTGTTGATACTTTCACACTATTCAATTAAACTCGAGTTTTCAGCATTCCCCCAAATGTTGTAGTCTGTTGTAGGTCTACTACAGCAACTCTGAACGTTTATTTTTCCGGAACCTAATTGTGTTCCTCGGAAAGAGCGTAAAAATAGCTTTCAACGCTTCCACATTAGCAAATTCGTTCAACTGCAAAGCAACAGAAATGCAATATCTAAACGGCTGAACGAAAAAATTTTCAATCTCTAGCGTTTGAACTTTTGTGTTTAATATTATCGATTTAAAAAGTGAAATTTCGTAGGATCGATTACGTTGTCACAGACTGAAGAGCCAGGCGTGAAAATCTGGAATTCGCGCTTTCCTGAACTTATAACTTACTTCCGGGAAAAAAATCCAATAGAAAACTCTCAACTAAAAGCTGAATCGATTTCATGGTTGTATCGATTCGCCACATGTATCGATCGATTCTTTTGTCGAAACCGGTGATTGTATTACTCAGTCTGTGCTTTTCTATCTCTCCGACTGTTCTGTCTAACAATAGAGCGATCGATCTATCGATCTGAACTGCGGTAATCGATATCCGGTGAATCAGGTGCTATGGAGAACTCTCGTAGGAGGAAAATCTCCATCTGCAGTCCGGCGTTTTTCTATAAGTCTGGACTGAGACGCTCTAGTGCTCCTCCTAAATCAAGATCCACATCCTACAGGTAAGCTAGTTTGGCAGTTAGTTAGTAGTTATGCTATCCGTGAAGCAAATTGAACTAGTACTAACTGACTATACTAATTCTAGACAGCCAAGAACTAACGTACGTAGTAACGTAACGTAAGTAGTGCAGAAGTTAGTTTAATAGTTAGTTATCCGATCCAATACAAGTAGTAGGAGTAGTAGTCGTACTTAGGCTAAGTATCGAGCAGCCTAGAATTGATGGTTAAATCAATTGTAGCATAGATGTATACTCAAGAACTATCTACCACGTAGTAACTAGGAAAGGTAATATTTAATAGTAAAACTAGTATCCCATATAGTTGCCAATAGTAATATGGACTGTTACTCTAGTAAAAGTAGTTATACTAGTGGTAGCAAAGACTCAGGAGCTACCTAAAAAACAGTTAATGCAGCAGTAAGTACTACGAATAGCCTAACTACTCACAGTCCTGTGTAACGATCTATGGTCATGATAGTTCGATGAATGGTTTATTACTAAACATTAGATATTTCTTTCTAATCTGAAGAGTCGTGCTGTACCACTTTGTAAAATACGAAACATACAACTGAAAGCGACAGTATACACAACTAAAGGGATGTTATCTTTGGGAACGTGACTTACCACTGCGTTGTTTGATTTATGGGAAAAAGTGTAGCCTGTCTGTCGTGCTCGTGTTTCAGAAATCTGACGATCCCCACGATCGAATGATAAGCACTGACGACAGTTTTTTGTCATATCCTCAAAACTTTCTTCAGAAACTCTTGTTTAATTCGTTTACTTACAAATTTTATGACTTCTCTTGTTGACTGTTGCTATCATCGTACTATTATAATTACTCAATAATTTGGTAGCTGTATGAAGAACTTGGTTCGGGCTCTAGTCGCTAGGTGGCGCTAGTAGCGTCGAATTACTAACTATCGGAGTGGGGCTTATAGTTAGGTAGTAAAACAACATGACCGGCGTAGTGTTGTTTGTATAGCTCCATCTGGGGCGTTGTCTATTTCTGGAAGCGCTAAAAAGCATTAGTTAAGTTAGCTAACTAACTTGCTAGCTAGTAAGTCAAAGCTGAGTCCTCAGATTAGATCTCAGTTTCAGTCGGGAGTTGACTGAGAGTTGAGACAGAGTCTTGGGAGGTCGGCACCTGTGGCTGAGAGATGTGCCCCCATGCTGTGCACACGACTGTGCACTTGCTGCGTGTTTCCGGTTAGACTTGGACTAGACTTTCGTGTCACCGGACGTTTGTCGGGCCGTCTCTTGTCTTTTCCCAGTCTTCCGACAACTCAGCGCGAGTGTTACTTACTGATTAACTACATGTATTCCGGAGTTAGCAAAATTTGAGAAAATGTTCATGTGTGCCGTAGTTTTGTGGCAGTTTCTACTTGGCAAGAAGAAAGTGAACGAAGTTAACGAGGTCTCGATCGAAACAGCGTTGCAGACAGATGTTGAATCACTAGCCGGTAGTGAAACTGTCATCGATCATGACTATCTCATGGTTGACAAAGCCTATTACGGTCACAAGAAACTTAACTACTCAGTCAGACGACGTTCAACTTCGAGTAACATTTTCTCGGTGGCTGCTCGTCGCAGAAGGCGAGAAGAGCGTCGCCATTCAGAGAAGAAACGCCTGAGGTATCCGAGATAAGTTTTCTTTTTTTCCCCCGAACGAAACAGTACAAGCGGAAAAGTGTTCCGCAGGGTGTAAAACAGAAGTTGTTGCGAGAAGCTCCGAGTTTCAGGGAGCAAAAAGAGGTCCTTCGTGCAATCAATAAACTGTTTGCTAGGACTGCCAGGCCCTGCTCCATGCGTTTCCCCCTTGTAAACGTCCTTCCCCTTTGCCTTTAGCTGACCAGTTCGTATGTTTTCCTGTCTTTTGTGATAACTCTGCTTTTTTGTCCTTGTTTGTTGGCCCCTGCTTCCTGTAGTATTTAAAAGAGAGACGCTTTTTCAAGGAAGCTTAGTTCCTACAATCGAGATTGGCAGATAACGAACTCTATTGACTTTCCCAAAGGGTTTTTAGCTGTTATCAGTGTTATGAATATTATCGAGAAGGCGAATACTAACCTCGTGAGTGCTTCTCTTTAAGGGGGGTCTCTCGCTTTCATCGTTGAATCGTATCTTAGCTGCCGTTATTGCTTGTGCATCATGCTGAGACAAGCAACCGCTAAACAAAAGAACTTGATCGATCCTATTAACTCTCTCATAAAAACCATGTACCCACTAAATTAAGCCGGTCCAAGGAGAGTACAGTACAATAACTCACAAACAGCAGCACGTGGCCCCTGAACGCCTGACGTAATTAGGCGACAAATCAAACCAAACTCCTGTGTATTGAAGCTACGAGAATTTTACCCGATAGAAAAATGATGCACTAGCCATATGCCAGAATGACCCTCTGAATGTTGCATGACTACCACGGATTCAGCTAGATGATAGTGTGAAATTGGCCCACTTTCACACGGTTCGTACGCTTGAATTTTAAAAGAACTAAGTCATCCAGCGTTTAATCCTTTTTTACTCAGAGGGTTCAGTTTAAGTAACTAAAGTGAGTTCAGCTACTATTCAGCTAGTGATTCAGAGGGGAGCTAGTGTTCAGCTCCCTAGTCATTCAGTACTCAACCGTATGAATTTTCTTTCGGTTTAGGAAGCCTCTAGAATATTCAGATGAATTGTTTCGATCGTGCACGATTCACAAGTGGTTCACGCTAAAACAGGACAACACCTTTTGTTCAACTACTGTGTGTGCGTGTGTGTACTTAATGTCGAATGTTGTGTACACACGCTTCGTTCGAAATCGGCTGCCGTTCTCATTGAATGTCCGCAATAACACGAATTTGTCTTACAAACTCTATGCCAAACGATAGTAGTGCCACAACGGCCAGAATTGTAAACATGTGTCGTCTGCTGTTGTAGGACAAGCTTCTGATAGTGTCGTGTGACTTAACATCGTTTTGCTTGTCATAAAACAGCAGACGGCGCCAGTTTACAACTCTGGCCGCTGTGGCGCTACCATCATATGGCATAGAGTCTATTCGATTCAGTCCATTTTCCTATATCGTTCTGAAACTTGAAGAAATTGTTTAGTCGCTAAGGAATTATCGATCGTCTAGCTTATACAGCACATTGACATCACAAGTTTCACGCTTAAGCTCGGTACAATTAACCCCAATAGTCTTGAAGTTTCCTTGAGACGCTTTGCTCAGCCTAATTGGGTGACACTAATGACGTTGAGGTATTAGTGTCGCGATTCCAGAACTTCGAAAAGAAATATCTCTCTTTGTAAGAAACGTATCTGAATTTTATGAATACTAATGTAATGGTCTTTTATTTTACTTGCAGTTTTGAAGTAGAAAATGGCGGTAACCCTACTGGCGGTAGTGGTAGAAGCAGGAGTCCTCTGGCGGCTGATGGAGCAGTTTCACCTTCGGGAACTGCCCTGGTTCTGCAGAACATGCCCCAGCGTCGTGAATCGTTTCTCTATCGAGATCTGGAAGCTGACTTATCACCCAAATCCATGTCACGTAACTCGTCTCTGGCATCCGAAGGGTAAGTGTCGTTTCTCGTCATCCACGTACCCATTAGCAGTCGTTATCAATAAAAAACACAGTGTTTCCACTTTGCAGGGAAATTTCCTGAAAAGGGAAACAAAAGGAAATAGGGAAAAGTGAAAATCCAAGAAGTATGCTTTGTATTCTAGTGCGGAAAGGGGGAAAAGGGAATACAAGGGAAGAGGGGGAAAAGGGGAACTGAAAGTGGGAACACTGACAAACAAAACATCCTTTTCATCTTGGTCGGTTCTTTTGTTATGCAAATTCGCATTCGTACTCTTTAGCTTACACTAGGATACGTCTACTATGTTGTATCTTTGTACAGAGCCACGTGCTTAGTAAGTAATTCAGGACGTTACCGCTAGATGGCGTTAGACGCATACTACTTTATTTCGTCACGAGATGGCAGTGACCTAAACGACGCCTGAGGCCATAAACAGAGCAAATGGCGCCGCTGAGACGGCTCTTAAAATGGCGGCCAAACGATGGGGGAACATATCCGGCTGCTTTGATATTAGGACGGACGATAAATTTTATCTAGCAAAACACCGAGGCTTGGTAACGGGAAGTTTTTAGTGTTAGTCTCGATACTTTCTTCCTCGCGCGACGCCATAGCTCATTAATCCCGCTTTTTGAAAACTACCGACCTTCGCCCTTACCACGTGACACGTTAGTACTAGTCGTTACTAGTTCTTCACAGAGTTATCACAGTGTTATGAGCCGATGACGTAAACTTTATCTCTTGATGTTACTTTGGGAGTTTTCCCACTACCGCATTTTTACTGATGAGCTTATGGCTAAATTTAAAACTCTTGGCAACTAGTCAGGGCTATTCTCCTGCGCCAGTTTATTAGCATTAGCAAAACTAGTAAAGACTTTCAAAACTAGGTTTACGATTCTAGCTTATATAGGTGAATGATCCCTAGAAAACTTGGCTCAGAGACTTTGCTTTTTTAATAGATAGCAATAGCAGTAATGCTACTAGCACAAGAAAAACTAGTAGACTTACATCATTAGTACTACTCCTACTGCCAATACTGATAGTGCTACCAGTGTTGCTGTTGTGCTAGTTGCTACCTTCTTCGTGCTACTTTGCTAACTGCTACTTCGTTAGTATTATTTCATCATTAACACTTAGCTAAGTATTCTGCTAGTGCTACTACTAACTCCCTGATACTAGTTCTATTGCTTCTACTTTCGACTACTGCGACTTAACTAACTACGACTGCTGCTACTGCGATTACTACTAGCTACTACTGTGCTACTTTATGCAATAGCACGACTACTACTACTAATCCACTAGTGCTTACCATTTTGCTGTTGCTATCTTTTTTATGCTACTTTACGAACTACTCCTCTTTTAGTTTTAGTTCATCGTTAGTACTTAGTTAAGTAGTCTGCTAGTGCTACAACTAACTTCCTGTTGCTAGTTCGCTTCCTGCTGCTTTCGACCACTGCGACTTAACTAAATATTGCTACTTTTGGATTGTGAGGAATCTTCATTTTTAGTTGATTCTTGACACTTTTTGGAAGAATGTAGCAAATTCTTGATAATCGTCCAAAGTTTGTTTCGGAATCTAGGGACACTGTTCGTCTGCTCTTGCTATGAAAATTGCTACTTTCTAGCAAGGAATGCTAGAATAGCTTGTCAGTTCTAATTATCAGTAATCTGCTACTACTAGGCAGTACTACAACACAGAACTAGTTCGGTATTAGTACAGCACTGCTAGTACTAAGCTACTTATTCATGCTACTTTACTAGCTTGCTAATCAACTGGTACCCTTACTAACTTGCTAGTCGACTACTATTTTGCTAACCGTAAGTCAAACTGTAGCTGATAACATCTGGTAACACGCTTATTCATGCTACTTTGCTACTTTGCTAATCAACTGCTACCTTTACTACTTGCTAGTCGACTACTATTTTGTTTACCGTAACTCAACTTGTTACGTATCAGATAGTATTACTAGTTGTACGTCTTCTCTAGGAGGTAGCAAACTGATACGCAACTAATGATTACAACTTATTAGCTTAGTTAGTTTCGTAACAGGTGCGCTAGTCAAACGTCAGAGTGACCCTCTGAATGGTGTATGATTACCATGGATTCAGCTAGATGATAGTGTGGAATTACCTCACTTTCACACGGTTCGCACGCTTGAATTTTGAAAGAACTAAGTCATGCAGTAGTCAACCCCTTATTCAGAGGGTTCGATTTTGGGAACTAAACTATGTTCAGCTACTATTCAGCTAGTGATTCAGAGGGAAGCTATTGTTCAGCTACCTAGTCATTCGGTCCTTAACCGTGTGACTTTTCTATCGAACCGTTATCAAGTGTTATCATCTATTTGTTTGATTCTCGAGTACAGGGAAGTGTTTCTCCATTTTGCAGGGAAATTCCCTTGGAGAAAGGGGAAAAATAGAATCTGTAAGGGGAAAATGAGAAAAGAGGGAAAATGGAAAATTTAGAAGTGCAGTCTTCCCCGACTGAAAATTCTCATAGAGTATGAAGAACTTGGAACAGAGACTCAGTGAGATCTCACAACTTTTTAGAGTTTCTCACTGAGACCTCATTGAGTCTCTGTTCCAAATTCTACATACTCTATGAGAATTTTCAGACGAGTTTATTCAAGCAGGGAGGGAAAAAGGGGAAACTGATAGTGGAAACACTGAGCACAAGTGAAACAAAGTAGTGAGAAAAAAGGATCGATCCTTAGCGGGATACGCACCTGCTAGTTTCCCATCGATCACTGCGACTGTCGCCTGAGTGTGGTTAACCATGCTTAGCTGATGACACGTACTTCTCAATCGATAAAACCAAGCTGGTAACCACTGATAACAGGCTTAAAACAGGTTGATAACGAGTGATAACAGGTTAAAATGGTGGTAAAATGTTGATAATCAATGATAACAGGCTGATAACAGACGTATAACTAGTGATAACAGGACAACATAGTGGTAAAATGTTGATAACACATGAGATTAAGTTGATAACCGCTGATAACAGGCTAATAACTGATTAGTAACAACTGATAACAGACTGATAACCCTTGATAACATGTCAAATCAATGGTTGTATTTTGTTAACATCTGATATAAAGTTGATGACCAATGATAACAGGCCGGTAACACGTTAATAACAACTGATAACATGGTGATAACACTTGATAACAAATCCTATCTTGTCACGTGGACTATTGAGCACTTGGGAGTTTGTTTTGGCCAACAAATCTGTTTTCTGGGGAACTTTTTTCTTGTTCCAGTTTTATTACTGCTACTACTTCTGCTGCTGGAACATTTGCCAAGTTCAGCAGCAAAAAAACAACAAACTACTTCAGAACTTCTTAAACTGATGAGGAAGCCCAGTTTACCCCCGACTTTAAAAATTTTAAACTCGCTCAAGATCCCTGCCAAAGAAACCGGCGGTTTAAACCGTATTTTGAACCTTGCGAACCTTAGTTCCGAGCCCTGAAAGCATTTAGATGGTTCACACTCTTGATGAACCGTGCTGAACCGTTCTGTTTTTGGAACGGGAGCGTTTGTTATCTAAAATAACACAGGAAAATTGACGTCTACAACTTTTGTGACGCCGGTTTATTTTCAACATCATGGGGGCTCGCAAGCTATACCCTCGTTCAGTGTTTCCACTCGGCAGGGAAATTCCCTGAAAAAGGGGAAAATGTGGTCAGAAAAAGGGAAAATATAAAGAAAGAGGAAAAAGGGAAAATCTGACAATACAGCATTGTATTCTAGTACGGAGGGGGAAAAGGGGAAAACAAGGAAAGAGGGGGAAAGGCGGAAGGGAAGTTTCCTGAAAAGGGGGAAATGGGATCTGAAAAGGGAAAAATATAAAGAAAGAGGAGAAAGGGAAAATCTGACGAATACAGCATTGTATTCTAGTACAGAGGGGAAAAAGGGGAAATAAGGGAAAAGGGGAAAATTTGACTGCATTGTTTGTGTTATCATCATGTTATCAATGTTATCAGTGGGTTATCACTTTGGTATCAGTGGGCTCTTTGTTCTAGTTAAGGGATAGATTTGAATTCCAGATTGGCCGTAGTATACGCTAGCAGAACGATTCCATGAATACCTAACGAGTCTTGGCTTGACTAGTCGACTAAGTCGACTTGGGTCTTGACTTGGAAGTTGACTTGAAAGATTACTTGGCAGTAGAGCTGTAGTTCATGTTCTGGCAGAATGATTCCATGAATATTTAACGAGTCTTTGGCTTGACTAGTCGACTAAGTCGACTTGAAAGTCAACTAGAACGTAGACTTGGAAGTTAACTTAGTAGTCGACTTGGCAGTAGGGCTATAGCTTATATTCTGGCAGCAGAACAAACTATGAATACCGAAGGAGCTTTTGATTAGACTAGTCGACTTGGAAGTCAACTTAGAAGTAGACTTGGTAATAGGGCCTAAGTTGTAGTAGCAGTAGTAGTAACCTAAGTTGGCAGAACGATCTGTGTATACCTAATAAACCGTTGACTAAACTAGTTGACTTGGAGGTTGACTTAGAAGTCGACTTTTCAGTAGGTCTAAAGTATATCTGCCAACAGAACGATCTATGAATACCTAAGGAGCTTTTGACCAGACTAGTCGACTTTGAAGTCAACTAGAAAGTCGACTTAGGACTTAACTTGGTGGTGGGCAGTAGTAGAAGTAACAGGTATAGTACAACGATCTCATGAATACCCAAGGAGCCCTTGGCTAAGCAAGTCGACTTAGAGGTCAACTACGAAGTCGGCTAGGCAGTTACCATAGAAGCCGACTTTGTAGTAGAGCTATAGTATCTGTCAGCAGAACGATCTATGAATACCCAACAAGCCCTTGACTAGACTAGTCGACTAGCCAAGTCAACTCAAGTATAGTCTCCTTACAAGTCGACTTAGAAATCGACTTGGTTGTAGGGGTATAATATCTGCCAGCAGAACGATCTATGAATACCTAAAGGAGCCCTTGACTGGACCAGTCGACTAGCCAAGTCAACTTTGGAGTCTACTGGAAAGTCGACTTGGTAGTCGACGACATATAGAGCAGCTCCTTCTCGTGAAGGATCTCAGTGCTTCAGCAGCGCTGGAACAGTGCGGATCGTTTTTCGCTTCAGCTGCTGCCATCTATTTTCGATAGTGCAACTATTTCAGTTAATTACTATTATTAATATTATTATTATAATTATTAATGTTCGGATAGTAAATGCAAAGAAGAATCTGGGAATTTTTAAAGAATTTTAAACTATTTTTAAATAATAAAAATTACTCGGATCGTAACGGTTACTCTAACGGTTACTTCTGTTCCACAAATATTTGAATAACTAATTCATTCTAAAATTTATTCAATTTAAATTAAATTAACTCCCTGATTCAATGTACTGTAACCGGATTTTCCGATTTGAACCGATTACTCTGACGAAAACGGTTACTCGGTAACGGATCCTGGAACCGAGTACCGAATCCGGCGTCCTAATGCAAATGATTACTTGTATGTTCAGCAATCTGTTTGTCTTGGTCTCTTGTCATCGATTTGCTTTACGGCAAACTGTAGACGTAGTCTAATGGTGTTGGTTGTTATCGACGTGTTATCAAGTGTTATCAACGTGTTATCACTGTGTTATTAACTGTAATCGTGACTATTCTGTAGTAATAAGCTATCAGTATGCTAGTAGCAAACCAAGGGGTCCGAAACTTCGAAAAATCTTCGTACACCCGGGTCGTGTTATCGCTGTTATCAACCTGTTATCTCTATGTTATCTCCGTGTTATCATATGTTATCAAATAATATTGGTACATTTTTCCTCGGAGTTTCGGACCCCTTGTAGCAAACTATACTGCAGTTATAGTATCACAAGCATCTATCAGTTAATCGAATGTTATCAGCGTGTTATCAACGTGTTATCAACTGTTATCACTGTGTTATGAACTGTAGTAAACTATTACTATATCTAGTAGCAAGCTATACTGCAATCATAGTGTCACAAGCAACTACTACTTCTACCAAGTGTTATCAACATGTTATCAGGTGTTATCAAGTGTTATCATTTTGTAACCTTGTGTCGGGTAGCGAACCGTCCCTTTCAGCAGACGGCTTATTGAATGACTAGTCACGTGCTGATGCTAACGGCGGGGGCTTACTTGCTAATGGACGCCATATTGATTGGTTATTGCTGCAGTTTAGTCAATACCAACCATACAACTAAGCAAGCATTCTTAAGATTCCTGCAAGATTCTGATAAGATTCCCAGATTCTTGTCCATTCAAAAAATCAGTATTAATTATAGTATTAATTATAATTTAAGTATTTATTTTCAGTTTTACTATCAGGAACTAGTTTTAAACTATCAGGAAGTTTCTGACGAATATTCATAATAATAATAATAATAATAATAATAATAATAATAATAATAATAATAATAATAATAATAATAATTTCTAAGATTCTTGCAAGATTCTTGCAAGATTCCTAGATTCTTATCCATTTAAAAAATAAGTATTAATTATTATTTAACTATTTATTTTCAGTTTAATTATCAGGAACTGATTGAATGATAAAAATAATAATCTAAGATTCTTGCAAGATTCTTACAGGATTCCCAGATTCTTATCCATTCAAACAATCAGTATTAATAAGGATTTAACTATTATTTTCAGTTTTAAACTATCAGGAAGTTTCTGACGAATATTCATCATAATAATATTGATAATAATAATATTGATAATAATAATAATAATAATAATAATAATAATAATAATTTCTAAGATTCTTGCAAGATTCTTGCAAGATTCCTAGATTCTTATCCATTCAAAAAATTAGTATTAATTATAATTTAACCATTTATTTTCAGTTTTACTATCCGGAAGTGATTGAAGAATATTAATATTAATAATATTAATAATAAATATATCAAATCGTGCAATGCTGGAACTGAAAAGCAGTGCTCACGGGAAAATGGATTCCCCGTCGAAGGATCGGTTCCCGCGTACTTTGAGTACAAGTGTACTCAGAATCAAACACCGTTCCTCGTTCTGGGAACGGTTCTGGGAGAACCATAAGAGATTGACGTGAGTTGGGATCATTTTACTAATAATAAGAGAGAAATCCAATTAAATCATTTAGATATTTGTATATTTAATGGTTGATAACTAGTAATAGTCGAAGTGGTAGTCGTAGCAATAGTAGTAGTGGTAGTAGCAGTAGTAGTAGTCGTAGTAGGAGCAGTAGTAGTAGTAGTAGTAGTGGTAACAAAAGCAGTAGTAGTAGTCGTAACAGTAGTCGTAGTAGCAGTGGCAGTAACAGTAGTACCAGTAGTAGTAGTAGTGGTAACATAAGCAGTAGTAGTCGTCGTAACAGTAGTAGTAGTCGTAGTAGGAGCAGTAGTAGTAGTAGTAGTGGTGGTAACAAAAGCAGTAGTAGTAGTAGTGGCAGTAACAGTAGTAGCAGTAGCAGTACTGTTACTACTGTTATAATGTTGTTTTTGTTGAGTTAATAGTAGCGGCAGTAGTAGTAATAATAATAGTAATAATAATTGTTGTTGTTGTTGTATTGGTGGTATTAGTAGTCGCAGCAGTTGTAGCAGTAGCAGTAGTAATAGTAGTAGTAGCAGTAGTAGCAAAAGTAGTAACAGTAGTAGTAGTAGCAGTAACAGTAGTAGTAGCAGCAGTATTAGTAGTAGTAGCAATATAATAGCATAAAGTAGCAGTAGTAGTATAGTATGATTTACATTAGTACTGTAATTTTATTATTAATATTTAGTACTATTATCTTTACTATTATTATTATTATTATTATTATTATTATTATTATTTTATTATTTTATTATTGTTATAAAAATTATTGTGTTAGTAGTGAATGAATTTACGATCAGTGTGTAAAATGGAGTGTTCGTTGTTAGCATTTTGATGGACTTGGCAGCCATTCAGCAAATTCTAAGGGGGTCCGAAATATCCGAAACGCTCTTATCACTGTTATCAACCTGTTATCACCTTGTTATCACCATGTTATCACAATTTAACAGGTCGTCTCCGTGACATGAGTTTCTGGCCCATTGTTGGCCAGCATTCGACTTATTGTATCTAGACGTTGTTATCAGTGTTATCAACCTGTTATCACCTTGTTATCAACCTGTTATCTCATTGTCTCTTGAATTGAGTTCAACCGTTTCGTTGGCCAACATTCTGCGCAATAAATCTTCTTGTGACTCAGACAATGTTATCAGTGTTATCAACCTGTTATCACCTTGTTATCAACCTGTTATCATATTATCTTCTCCACTTAAAAGTCTATTGCTCCGCTGGTCAGCATTCACTAAAGTAAATCTTCTTTAACAACACCAGATACTGTTATCATTGTTATCAACTTGTTATCTAGTGTTATCACCTTGTTACCAACCTGTTATCATATTATCTTCTCCACTTAAAAGTCTATTGCTCCGCTGGTCAGCATTCACTAAAGTAAATCTTCTTTAACGACACCAGATACTGTTATCATTGTTATCAACTTGTTATCTAGTGTTATCACCTTGTTACCAACCTGTTATCATATTATCTTCTCCACTTAAAAGTCTATTGCTCCGCTGGTCAGCATTCACTAAAGTAAATCTTCTTTAACAACACCAGATACTGTTATCATTGTTATCAACTTGTTATCTCGTGTTATCACCTTGTTAACAACCTGTTATCATATTGTCTTCTCCACTTAAAAGTCCATTGTTCCGTTGGTCAGCATTCACTAAAGTAAATCTTCTTTAACGACACCAGATACTGTTATCATTGTTATCAACTTGTTATCTCGTGTTATCACCTTGTTAACGACCTGTTATCATATTATCTCTTCCACTTGAATTCCCAGTTTTCCGTTACCCTGTATTCTGCGTAACAAGACTTGCTTTAATAACACGAGATGATTTTATCGCTATTATCAACCTGTTATCAACCTGTTATCAACTTGTTATCTCGTGTTATCAACCTGTTATCAGATTATCTCTTCCACTTAGACGTCCAGTGCTCCGTTGGTCTGCATTCACTATAGTAAATCTTCCTTAATGATACCAGATGCTGTTATCATTGTTATCAACCTGTTATCTCGTGTTATCACCTTGTTATCAACTTGTTATCAGATTATCTCTTCCACTTGAATTCCCAGTGTTCTGTTAACCTGCATTCTGCGTAATAGATCCTTTTAATAACACCAGATGATTTTATCGCTATTATCAACCTGTTATCTCGTGTTATCTACTTGTTATCTTATGTTACTAACCTATTATCGCGTGTTATCACAGTTTCCTTAGGTCAAAGATTCTATCGGCCAGTTTGTTTCTATAAGATTGCGATCGATTGTAGAACATTTGGTCTCTTCTTTGTCATCTCCGCTTTTCCCAAGGGGGTCCGAAACTTCCAATAATCTTTGTCACACCTAGGTCATGTTATCACTGTTATCTCCGTGTTATCATATGTTATCAAATAATCTTCGTACACTTCTCCTAGGAGTTTTGGACCCTTGGCTTTTCCTCTACTTCTACACCATTTCTTCACTACTTTTTCACTACTAGTTCACTACTTTTTTACTACTTTTTTACTACTTTTCCACTACTTTTTTCACCAGTTTTCACCAGCTTCTCTACTTTTCACTACTAATTCACTACTTTTCCCAATTTTCCACGGTCTCTGTACTACTCATATTCGTTCTTTATACTCACTACTTTTTCACTACTTTTCCACTACTTTTCACTATGTATTCACTACGTTTCCCCAATTTCCCTTGATCTCTGCATTACTCGTATTCATTCTTTATACTCACTAACTTTTTCACTACTAGCTCACTACTAATTCACTACTTTTTTACTACTTTTTCACTACTTTTTCACCAGCTTCTCAATTTTTCACCACATTCACTACTTTTCTCCAGTTTTCCACGATCTCTGCACTACTCATACTCATTCTTTCTGTTCACTACTTTCTCACTACTTTTCCACTACTTGTCACCAGTTTTCACCAGCTTCTCTACTTTTTCACTACTTCTTCACTACTTCTTCCAGAATTTTTCACCAATTTTCTCTACTGTTTTTACTACTTTTCATCCAGTTTTTCTCTGCTTGTCTACTTTTTCACTACTTTTCCACTGCTTCTCCACTATTTTTCACCAGTTTTCCTCTACTTTTTTCACCAATTTTTTGTTTCTACTTTTTCACTAGTTTTCGCCAGCTTCTCTACTTCTCCACTACTTCTCCACTATTTTTCACTAGTTCTCTACTTTTTCCACCAATTTTTGTTTCTACGTTTTCACTACTTCTTCAGTGTTTTTCACTAATTTTCCTCTACTTTTTCACTATTTTTCACCATTTTGTCACTACTTTTTTCACCAATATTTCACGAATTTTTCATCCAATTTTTCTCTGCTATTTCACCACTTTTTTCCTCAACTTTCTCTACTTTTTGACTAGTTTTCAACCAGTTTTTCATGCAGCTTTCATTCAGTTCTTATTATTTGCTTCATTTTTCCAAGATTTTGTTCTCTTTTCTGTACTGCAAGGGCTCCGAAACTCGCGTGGAAAAGTGTACGAAGATTATTCGATAACATATGATAACACGGATATAGCATGGAGATAACAGGTTGATAACATTGATAACATGGCCTGGGTGTACGAAGATTATTGGAAGTTTCGGACCCCCTTGTTGTCCAGTATGAGAGTATTGAACGAGTAAAGGAAGAAAGAAAATTTCATCTCTTTCCCAATACGCTTAAGTAGTTCAAGCTGAGAATCTTGAAGAATCTGGAAGAATCTTACTGATAACTCTTCATAACACTTGATAACACTTGATAACACGTGATAACAAAGACCAATAACATTGATAGCACATTTCCGCCTATTCAAATTCTCGGTTCTGCCAAGTGTACAGAAACCTGGTGGCAATGAAATAACGAGTGGTAACCTCTGATAACAGTTGATAACCTTTGATAACATGTGATAACAAAGACTAATAACATTGATAGCACATTTCCGCCTATTCAAATTCTCGGTTCTGCCAAGTGTACAGAAACCTGGTGGCAATGAAATAACGAGTGGTAACCTCTGATAACAATTGATAACCTTTGATAATATGTGATAACAAAGACCAACAACACTGATAACACATTTTCGCCTATTCAAATTCTCGGTTCTGCCAAGTGTAGAAACCTAGTGGCATGAAATAACGAGTGGTAACCTCTGATAACACTTGATAACCTTTGATAACATGTGATAACAAAAACCAACAACATTGATACCACATTTCCGCCTATTCAAATTCTCGGTTCTGCCAAGTGTAGAAACCTAATGGCATGAAATAACGAGTGTTAGCCTCTGATAACACTTGATAACCTTTGATAACACTAGATAGCATATGATAAGATGTGATAACACATTCTCGCCTATCCGAATACTCAGTTCTTCTCGACACATGCATCTATCATCACAGGTTATCAAGTGTTAACCTCCGATAACACTTGATAACCTCTGATAACACTAGATAGCATATGATAAGATGTGATAACACATTCTCGCCTATCCGAATACTCAGTTCTTCTCGACACATGCATCTATCATCACAGGTTATCAAGTGTTAACCTCCGATAACACTTGATAACCTCTGATAACACTAGATAGCATATGATAAGATGTGATAACACATTCTCGCCTATCCGGATACTCAGTTCTGCTTAATCCAGACATCTATCATCATGAGATAGCACTTGATAACCTCGGATAACACTTGATAACTTCTGATAACGAAGACTATTAACACTGATGACAGCTTTCCTGGACTCCTAACACTCAGTTCTTCTCAAAACATACATCTGTCATCACAGTTTATCGATTGTTAACCTCTGATAACATACGAAAAGGCTCTCTACGTTATTGGAGTGGCTTATTGTAAGAAGATGTCATGGCTAAATGGATTGGTATTGATTGCTTCTTACTTTATTACTCTACCAGTCTCTACTATTGATTATCGCACATGTCATCAACGTGTTATCACATGTCATCAACGTGTTATCACATGTTATCAAGGTGTTATCACATGTTATCAACGCGTTATCACATGATACCCACGTGTTGTCACATGTTATCAACGTGTTATCACTGTCATCCAGGTGTTATCACATATTATCCACCTGTTGTTATCTACGTGTTATCACATGCTATCAAACGTGTTATCACATGTTATCACATGTTATCCAGGTGTTATCACATGTTATCAACGCGTTACCACATGTTACCAACGTATTATCACATGATACCCACGTGTTATCACATGTTATCAAAGGTATTCCATTTGTTTCAATAGGGATTTTCCAGAAATGGCGAGTTTGGTTTAGTTCCAAGGCGATTTGTTCTCAAAGCGGATGAAAACTTGATTGTTATCTATCGATTTATTCATCGATTACTGAATGATTCATCGATTGATGTCATTGGTCGATTTATTTCGCAATTAACCAGTGATTTATCGATTCGTTTAAAAGGCAGACTTGAACCGTCGCCCACCCGCAGGTATGAAGAAAGTTAGCGTTTCGCCAGAATAGTGGTGATAACAAGTGATAACAGGCCGATAACAAGTGATAACAAGTGATAACAAGTGATAAGAGGCTGGCAAGGTATGATAACAAGTTGATAACAGATGATAACACGTTTATAACACTTTCTATAACACTGATAACAACTGATAACAGGCTGATAACAGTCTGGTAAGGTATGATAACAGGTTGATAATAGATTGTAACGCTGATAACATGTGATACCAGGCTAAAAACAGATGATAACACGTTGATAACAATGATAACAAGTGATAATAGGCTGGTAAGGTATGATAACAGGTTGATAACAGATGGTAACACGTTGATAACATGTTATAACGCTAATAACAAGTGATAACAGGCTGGTGAGATATGATAGGTTGATAACAGATGATAACACTTTATAACGCTGATAACAAGTGATAACACGTATGATAACGTGTTGATAACACTGATAACAAGTGATAACATCATTCTAGTATACCAAATAGTTGTTAGTTTATAGTTTGTCTACCCCTGGTATGGTAAAGTGCATCTTTGCGTGATGTTTCAAACATTTGGATTTGCTAGGCAATAATAAACAAGTCACGTGACGACAGCTCCGAACTATCAACTATCAACTATTAACTGCTACAACACAAGGGATTTTGACTTTAGTTGCTGTTTACAAAGAGATCTCAATCTTGTAACAGAGATTCTATGATTCTTGGAAAGAATCTTGATTCTTGTACAAGATTCTTAGATGTGGGAAGATTCGTGATTCTTATAGTGATTTTTGATTCTTGGGAAGAATCTTGATTCTTGGGAAGAATCTTGATTCTCAGGATTCTTGATTCTTTTTTAAGATTCTTAGATCAAAGAGTGATTTTTGATTCTGTGTAAGATTCTTAGATGTGGGAAGATTCATGATTCTTATAGTGATTTTTGATTCTTGTATGATTCTTGATTCTTAAGTGAGATTCTTAGCTTATGCTGTTATTCCTGGATTATTAGATTCTTAGGATTCTTGATTCTTGTTTAAGATTCTTAGATGAGGGAAGATTCTTGATTCTTATACTGATTTTTGATTCTTCTATAATTCTTGATCCTTGTTTAAGATTCTTCGAGTGGAAAGATTCATAATTCTAATAAGATTCTTAGATCTAAGAGTAATTCTTGAAACGATTCTTAAACTTCTTATTCTAGAATCATTCATTCATTATTCATTCTTTATAGTACTATCATATTATTATCCATACTATCATTCATTTCTTATCTACTAAAAGTTATTATTATTTTTTTTCGTAGCTAGTTAGTAGTTAGTCGTTTTCTATCTATTATCATTAATATTAATTTTATTCTTAATTAATTATTTTGTGTAATCTCACCGGTGCTTCCACTGTTTTCCCCTTTTTCCCGTCCTCCGGTTGGAAATACTAATTTCCCTTTTTCCCCTCCGTGCTACCGAGTAAAGCTACCTTTTGTAAATTCACTGTATCCTCCATTTTCCCTTTTCGCTCTTCCCCATTTTCCTTACTTGAGGGAATTTCCCTGCAAAGAGGAAGCACTGATCTCATTGACGGGTATGTAGGCCTTAGCCCATGACCCCAGTGGGAGGGATTGCGGATTCAGTTGCTAAAGGTCGCTGGTCTGGGGAAAAAATGCCTCACTTGGAGTCGAGTGGGATCGAACCAGTCTTGCCACTTTTCAGTCTTCCATTTTTCCCCTCTTCCCTTATCTTTCCCCTTTTCCCCCCTCCGTGCAAGAATGTACAGGGTCTAGATTTCCTCTTTACTCTCTTCTCTCTTCGTCTTCCCTTATCTTTCCCCCTTTTTCCCCCTCCGTGCAAGAATGTGCAGGGTCTAGATTTCCTCTTTACTCTCTTCTCTCTTCGTCTTCCCCTTTTCAGACTCCATTTCCCCCCTTTTTCAGGGAGCTTCCCTGCAAAAGTGGAAACACTGGATCGAACCCACAGACCCAGAGGTGAGGGGCGATGGTCTTGACCTGAGGTCTTAACCATTGCGCCACCAGCGCCCTCATTGTTTATTATTATTGATTGATTGATTGATTGATTGACTGAATTGATTGATAATTTGTGATGATTACAGACATGGAGACGATTTGATTGTGACGCCGTTCGCCCAGATCCTGGCCAGTCTTCGCAGTGTCCGCAATAACTACATCTGCCTCACCAACGTCCCTTCGGCCAGGTATTCACTTCAGTAATAGTAGTAGTAGTAACAAGATTACTAGTAGCAGGAGTAATAGTAGAAGTAACAGAAGTAGTATATTGGTAGAAGTAGAAGTAGTAGAAGTAGTAAAGTTAGTAGCAAGAATAGTCTTGGTATAGTGGTGGTACTAGTAACAGTGCTACTAGTAGTAGTAGAAGTAGTGGTAGTAGTAGTAGAAGTACTAGTAGTAGTAGTAACATTAGTAGTAAGAATAGTGTTGGTATAGTAGCGGTAACAGTAACAGTGGTACTAGTAGTAATAGTAGTAGTAGTAGTAATAGCAAGAGTAGTTGTAGTAGTAGTAAAAGTATGGTGGTTAGTAGTGTGGTACAGTAGTGATAATAGTTACAGTGTTACTAGTTGTTATAGTTGTGGTAGTAGTAAAAGTTGTAGTAGGAGGAGGAATAACAGGAGTACTAATAGCAGTAGTAGTAGTAGTAGTGGTATCAGCATCTATAAAATCACCCACAAAGGTAAAGACAGGTTATCCCCGAAGTTATACCAGGATAATTTACCAATGTCAACGTTATACCTTGTTCACACTGGTTTACCTCCGGAGGTAACTTTCCAGTGGTAACCTCAAGGGGTCTGAAACTCCGGGGAGAAGTGTACGAAGATTAAATAATAACACGTGATAACACAGAGATAACAGGATGATAACAGTGATAACATGACCAAGGTGCATGAAGATTATTGGAAATTTCGGACCTATTGAGGGGTAACCTATCTTTTCAAATGGAAAAGTTAACCCCGAATCCAAGACTTATCCCCTGAAAAAAGGTGGGATAAATGGTAACCTATCTTTTCAAATGCAAAAGTTAACCCCAAATCCAGGACTTACCCCGGAAAAAAAGTGGGATAAAGGGTAACCTATCTTTTCAAATGCAAAAGTTAACCCCAAATCCAGGACTTACCCCGGAAAAAAAGTGGGATAAGGGGTAACCTATCTTTTCAAATGCAAAAGTTAACCCGAATCCAGGACTTATCCCTGGGAAAAAGGTGGGATAAATGGTAACCTATCTTTTCAAATGGAAAAGTTAACCCCGAATCCAGGACTTATCCCCTGAAAAAAAGGTGGGATAAATCCTTGGGTGTGAACAAGGTCGTTAGTGTAACAAAGATCCAACAAGGTTCAAATTGAAACAAAAGAGTTTTGGCATGTGAGTAAAAGCACGTAACCCAAAGCACACAAGTTAATTAAGTATTCGTGTAACGTGTGAAAACGTATTAGAAGAAACAACTGCCCATCCATTCATTATAATAAATAAACACGCAAATTATACAATGGACCATTAAAATAATTTATTTTATTATAATTCAAGTATACCCCGACTGAAAACTCTCATAGAGTATGCAGAATTTGGAACGGAGACTCAGTGAGATCTTAGTGAAAAACTCTAAAAAGTTCTGAGATCTCACTAAGGTCTCACTGAGTCTCCGTTCCAAATTCTACTTCTGAAGAAATCCTAATCTTCCTTCACTAATTAGTAAATTTTCAACAGTACTAAATAGTAAATTCTAATCCAAATTCTATTCTGAAAATTCTCATAGAGCAGGTAGAATTTGGAACTGAGACTCAGTGAGATCTCAGTGAGAAACTCTAACAAGTTCTGAGATCTCACTAAGGTCTCACTGAGTCTCCGTTCCAAATTCTACTTCTGAAGAAGTTCTAATCTTCCTTCAATAATTAGTAAATTCTAAATAGTACTAAATAGTAAATTCTAATCCAAATTCTATTCTGAAAATTCTCATAGAGCAGGTAGAATTTGGAACTGAGACTCAGTGAGATCTCAGTGAAAAACTCTAAAAAGTTCTGAGATCTCACTAAATAGTACTAAATAGTAAATTCTAATCCAAATTCTATTCTGAAAATTCTCATAGAGCAGGTAGAATTTGGAACTGAGACTCAGTGAGATCTCAGTGAAAAACTCTAAAAAGTTCTGAGATCTCACTAAATAGTACTAAATAGTAAATTCTAATCCAAATTCTATTCTGAAAATTCTCATAGAGCAGGTAGAATTTGGAACTGAGACTCAGTGAGATCTCAGTGAGAAACTCTAAAAAGTCGTGAGATCTCACTGAGGTCTCACTGAGTCTCCGTTCCAAATTCTACTTCTGAAGAAATTCTAATCTTCCTTCACTAAATAGTAAATTTTAAACAGTACTAAATAGTAAATTCTAATCCAAATTCTATTCTGAAAATTCTCATAGAGCAGGTAGAATTTGGAACTGAGACTCAGTGAGAAAATCTAGAAAGTTGTGAGATCTCACTGAGTCTCTGTTCCAGATTCTACATACTCTATGAGAATTTTCAGTCGGGTAGAGAATGTCGCTTTGGTCTGAACTAGTCTACTACTGTAGCGGTCAAATGCAGTGCTTTCATTTTGAAGGGAAATTCCCTTAAAAAGGGGAAACTATGGGTCTCAATAGGAAAAGCTAAGGGGAAAAAGTATAGAAGTATCAGCATGGAAGAGGAAAAGACACTTGATATTTGGAATAGAAAGGGGGGAAAAGGGGAAACCGTGCCCTCTTCAAGGGGAAAACGAGAAACTGTAGGTGGAAGCACTAGTCAAATGGCTAACAAGAGTGAAAGTTCAAGTGACCTAACGTTGTTCAAGCTTCCTTGACCTCGTTTTGACCTCGATTGATACTTATAGTAGTAGACAAGTTCAGTAGGGAAGGCGCAATTTGCCTGAACTTGTCTACCAGTGCTTCCACTTTGCAGGGAAATTCCCTTAAATAAGGGAAATGGGGAAGAGGGAAAAGGGGAAATGGAGGATAAAGTGAATTTACCAATGTAGCATTACTCTGTAGCACGGAGGGGAAAAAGGGGAAATTGGTATTTTCAAACGGAGGGGGAAAAAAGGGGAAAAAGTGGAAGCACTGTTGCCTACTACTGCAGCGGTCCAATGGCTAACAAGGGGGAAAATTCAAGTGACCTAATGTTGTTCAAGCTTCCTTGACCTCGTTTTGACCTCGATTGATACTTATAGTAGTAGACAAGTTCAGGTAAAAGCGCTATTCTTCATTCCAGGTCGGGGAGGTTTTTGTTGCTCACGACAGTACAGCAAAACTCTATTGTTTCTTAAAATCCATTATTTTAATAATTTAATTAATTTAATAAAATTTAATAAGTAATAATAATACTTTAATAATTTAATTAAAATTAATTAATTAATTAAACTATCTTATTAATAATAATTCGTGATAATTCATAATTAATTCAGTTATAATTAATTCTTTGATTTTTTAAAGAATTTAATTTGTATTAATATTTATATATTTATCAATATTCTAATCAATGAAATATAATAATTCCTCGTAATTTCCGAGGGGTCTGAAACTGCGAGGAAAATTGTACGAAGATTATGTGATAACCTATGATAACACGGAGATAACAGGGAGATAACGGGTTGATAACAGTGATAACATGACCTGGGTGTACAAAGATTACTGGAAGTTTCGGACCCTGTGGTAATTTCATTGTTACAATATGACAAGGGGTCTGAAACTGCGAGGAAAAGTGTACGAAGATTATGTGATAACATGCGATAACACGTTTTGATTTTGAACCAAAGCAACTATCTTACCAGAACCTGAACCTTACAAACAAACCTTTGACTCTACACCAATGAACCGTACTGAATCGTACTGAACCGTGAACCGTATTTGAACCTAAGCAACTGTCTTACTAGAACCTGAACCTTACAAACAAACCTTTGACTCTACACCAGTGAACCGTACTGAACCGTGAACCGTATTTGAACCAAAGCAACTGTCTTACCAGAACCTGAACCCACAACAAACCTTTGACTCTACACGAATGAACCGTACTGAACCGTGAACCGATTTCTTACCAGAACCTGAACCTTGTAACAAACCTTTGACTCTACACCAGTAAACCGTACTGAACCGTGAACCGATTTTGAACCTAAGCAACTGTCTTACTGGAACCTGAACCCACAACAAACCCTTGACTCTACACCAGTGAACCGTACTGAACCGTGAACCGATTTCTTACCAGACCCTGAACCTTACAAACAAACCTTTGACTCTACACCAATGAACCGTGCTGAACCGTGAACCGTGAACCGTATTTGAACCAAAGTAACTGTCTTACCGGAACCTGAACCTACAACAAACCTTTGACCCTACACGAGTGAACCGTTCTGAACCGTGAACCGATTTTGAACCAAAGCAACTATCTTACCAGAACCTGAACCTTACAAACAAACCTTTGACTCTACACCAGTGAACCGTTCTGAATCGTGAACCGATTTTGAACCAAAGCAACTGTCTAACTGGAACCTGAACCCACAATAAACCCTTGACTCTACACCAGTGAACCGTACTGAACCGTGAACCGATTTCTTACCAGAACCTGAATCTTGTAACAAACCTTTGACTCTACACACGAGTGAACCGTACTGAACCGTGAACCGTATTTGAACCTAAGCAACCATCTTACCAGAACCTGAACCTTACAAACAAACCTTTGACTCTACACCAATGAACCGTGCTGAACCGTGAACCGTGAACCGTATTTCAACCAAAGCAACTGTCTTACCGGAACCTAAACCCACAACAAACCTTTGACTCTACACACGAGTGAACCGTACTGAACCGTACTGAACCGTATTGAACCGTGAACCGTATTTGAACCTAAGCAACTGTCTTACTAGAACCTGAACCTTGTAACAAACCTTTGACTCTACACCAGTGAACCGTACTGAACCGTGAACCGATTTTGAACCAAAGCAACTGTCTTACCAGAACTTGAACCTTATAACAAAACTTTGACTCTACACCAGTGAACCGTGCTGAACCGTGAATCGCGGTTCAGTAAACTTACTGATCTTTAGTTTGAACCGTTCATTTTTCCTACGTGAACCGCCCATCGCTAAATAATAAAAAAAAAACAAATTAATGGTTTTGCCGGTATAGCAAATTTCGGGCTACGCCCTTACGCGATCCTTCATTTTAATTAGATTCCTCCGCTTTCCATCCATTAATAACTTACTAACCATTAGTTTAATGAATCCTCCATCTTTTAATTATATTTTTATATTAATATATTAAACAGCTGATTAATCAGAAAATTATTTTCAACTCTTAAACAGGTCCAGGCGATCCTCGCAAGGCGCTGGAGGCTCCACCCCGCAACCCAAGAATGTCGCACCCGGAGGTAAATTATTTAATTTAAAATTTGAAAATTCGCCCTAAATTGATTTTATTTAAATATGTATTATGCATTATTATTCTCTTTAATATCAATATTTGTGTACGCTATATAGTTTTGAAAGGGAGCGATCGCAGCGCCATCTAGCGGCAAAGTTTGGAACTACGTACTCGATTTAAATTATTAAATGCTATTTAAAATTCGCGCTGATAACATATGATAACACATTGATAACATTTTCATCAATATTTGTGGATAAAATTTGTAATTTTAGAAATTTTATTCGGGTTTTCTATAGCGGTGTGTGTTATCGGGACTTGATACGGGTGTAAAGGAAGCTTAGTTGATAACATGATGGTAACAGGGAGGTTTGATAGATGATGATGATAACAGATTTGTCGTTTAAAGAAGCTTGTAGGTAGTAATTACGAGCAATTTCTGCGGTTCCCAACAAGGAAGAGATGGTCTATTTGCATAGCTAAACCAAGGATCCCTTTTAGCTTAATTTATACAAATTATTATTATTATTATTATCTTTAGTATTATTTATTATTACTAAAGCAACTTTTTTCCTTCAAATTAGCACCTGCTGTCTCGTAATGGCGCCACAGAACAAGTTTCATAATTCAGATTTGCAATGGTTTACAAATCAGCGGGAATCCTAATAAGAATAAATGCAAATAAATTTAGAAAAACAACTTTAAAAATATATATTTTAGTATCAGTAAGTCAATATTAATAATGAAAAATCTCACATTAGCAGTAGATATAGATAATTATAGTAATTTGTAAAGTTTAAGACAACGTCATCTAGCGGTAGGTCGGTGAACTAATTTTGCATTGATGATACCAACTATTTTGTTAAATATATATCACAATACATTTTGTCAGATAGTGCCGAATATTTGTTAACATACCCTTGAGCTACGATTTTTTCAAAAAATAATTCCTAAATTAAGAAATAGATGCTATTGAAGTTAACGCCATCTAGTGGAGGCTTTTAAAACTATTTCTAATAAACGTGGTTTAAAAACGGTGTGGTTCAATACTACTATGAATAATTCTTAACATACCCTTGAGCTATGATGTTTTTCAAAAAATAATCTGTAAATTAAGAAATACTTGCTAGTGAAGTTATCGCTATCTAGCGGAGACTTTTAAAACTATTTCTGGCAAGCGTGGTTTGGAAATGGCGCGGTTCAATACTACTATGACGGATTGCTCGACAGACTTGGCAGGGCTGTGAGTGTTGAGAGAAATTGCTACGTTGGCGAGCAAATCGATAGAAGAGGTTCTGGTAAATCGATACGAAGTCTTGGCATCTCACTTTTGATCCTGTCACAATCTGGCAACACTGCACAATAGTGGGTTCTTAGGATCTGGCAACACTACACAATAGTGGGTTCTTAGGCTTTGGCAATACTGTGCAGTAGTGGGTTCGAGTCACGTAGACCTGAAGATTTTTTCTTTTTTTTGGGCAAAAGATAGGTAGTATCGGAGTTAGGCGGTTTGAACCGTTTCTATTTAAGATGAACCGCTGAACCGTTTACGTTTTCGATTTCGAACACGTCGAACCGTAGCTGAACCGGCTTACGAAAGTTCGTTTACGGATGAGTGAACTATCAAACTAATGTGAACTACCCTCTTTGAACCAGTGCTTCCACTTTGTAGGGAAATTCCCTGAAAAAGGGGAAAGAGCTAAATAAGGGGAAAAGGGAAATTTTGAAGCGTAGCTCTATATCTTATCATAGAAGGGGGAAAAGGGAAAATAATTGAAAACAGAAAGTTAGAAGCCTAGCTTTATATTCTATCGTGGAGGGGAAAAAAGGGGGAAATGAGGGATAAGGGAAATTAGGAAGCGTAGCTCTATACCTTACCACGGAGGGGAAGAAGGGGAAAATAAGGGCAAAGGGAAACTTAGAAGCCCAGCCTTGTATTGTATCACGAAGGAGAAAAAAGGAAAAGGGAAATCTATAGGCGTAGCCTTATATTCTACCTTTGAGGGGAAAAAGGAAAACTCTGAGGTATAGATTTACATTCTACTAACTATCACGGAGGGAAAAACAAGGGGAAAGGGAAATCTAGAAGCCTAACCTTAAATTCTGTCACGCAGGGGGAAAAGGGGCATTTGGAAGTATAGACTACATTCTACATTCTATCTTAGAAAGGAAAAAGGGAAAACTACTTTTGAGCTATCAAATTAACGTGAACTATCTTCACAATGCAATTCAATCTCAAAAAGGGGAAAGGGGTAAATAAGGGAAAAAGGGAAATTTCTAAGTGTAGCTCTAAATCTTACCACAGAGGGAGGAAAAGGGAAAATAATTGAAAACAGAAATTTAGAGGCCTAGCTTTATATTCTATCATGGAGGGGGAAAAAGGGGGAAATGAGGGATAAGGGAAATTAAGAAAAGGGGAAACAGGGAAAACTACTTTTGAACTATCAAATTAACGTGAACTATCTTCACAATGCAATTCAATCTCAAAAAGGGGAAAGGGGTAAATAAGGGAAAAAAGGGAAATTTCTAAGTGTAGCTCTAAATCTTACCACAGAGGGAGGAAAAGGGAAAATAATTGAAAACAGAAATTTAGAGGCCTAGCTTTATATTCTATCATGGAGGGGGAAAAAGGGGGAAATGAGGGATAAGGGAAATTAAGAAAAGGGGAAACAGGGAAAACTACTTTTGAACTATCAAATTAACGTGAACTATCTTCACAATGCAATTCAATCTCAAAAAGGGGAAAGGGGTAAATAAGGGAAAAAGGGAAATTTCTAAGTGTAGCTCTAAATCTTACCACAGAGGGAGGAAAAGGGAAAATAATTGAAAACAGAAATTTAGAGGCCTAGCTTTATATTCTATCATGGAGGGGGAAAAAGGGGGAAATGAGGGATAAGGGAAATTAAGAAAAGGGGAAACAGGGAAAACTACTTTTGAACTATCAAATTAACGTGGACTATCTTTACTATGCAATTTAGTCTCAAAAAGGGGAAAGGGGTAAATAAGGGGAAAAGGGAAATTTCTAAGCGTAGCTCTATATCTTATCACAGAGGGAGGAAAAGGGAAAATAATTGAAAACAGAAATTTAGAGGCCTAGCTTTATATTCTATCATGGAGGGGGAAAAAGGGGGAAATGAGGGATAAGGGAAATTAAGAAAAGGGGAAACAGGGAAAACTACTTTTGAACTATCAAATTAACGTGGACTATCTTTACTATGCAATTTAGTCTCAAAAAGGGGAAAGGGGTAAATAAGGGGAAAAGGGAAATTTCTAAGTGTAGCTCTAAATCTTACCACAGAGGGAGGAAAAGGGAAAATAATTGAAAACAGAAATTTAGAGGCCTAGCTTTATATTCTATCATGGAGGGGGAAAAAGGGGGAAATGAGGGATAAGGGAAATTAAGAAAAGGGGAAACAGGGAAAACTACTTTTGAACTATCAAATTAACGTGGACTATCTTTACTATGCAATTTAGTCTCAAAAAGGGGAAAGGGGTAAATAAGGGGAAAAGGGAAATTTCTAAGTGTAGCTCTAAATCTTACCACAGAGGGAGGAAAAGGGAAAATAATTGAAAACAGAAATTTAGAGGCCTAGCTTTATATTCTATCATGGAGGGGGAAAAAGGGGGAAATGAGGGATAAGGGAAATTAAGAAAAGGGGAAACAGGGAAAACTACTTTTGAACTATCAAATTAACGTGGACTATCTTTACTATGCAATTTAGTCTCAAAAAGGGGAAAGGGGTAAATAAGGGGAAAAGGGAAATTTCTAAGTGTAGCTCTAAATCTTACCACAGAGGGAGGAAAAGGGAAAATAATTGAAAACAGAAATTTAGAGGCCTAGCTTTATATTCTATCATGGAGGGGGAAAAAGGGGGAAATGAGGGATAAGGGAAATTAAGAAAAGGGGAAACAGGGAAAACTACTTTTGAACTATCAAATTAACGTGAACTATCTTCACAATGCAATTCAATCTCAAAAAGGGGAAAGGGGTAAATAAGGGAAAAAGGGAAATTTCTAAGTGTAGCTCTAAATCTTACCACAGAGGGAGGAAAAGGGAAAATAATTGAAAACAGAAATTTAGAGGCCTAGCTTTATATTCTATCATGGAGGGGGAAAAAGGGGGAAATGAGGGATAAGGGAAATTAAGAAAAGGGGAAACAGGGAAAACTACTTTTGAACTATCAAATTAACGTGAACTATCTTCACAATGCAATTCAATCTCAAAAAGGGGAAAGGGGTAAATAAGGGAAAAAAGGGAAATTTCTAAGTGTAGCTCTAAATCTTACCACAGAGGGAGGAAAAGGGAAAATAATTGAAAACAGAAATTTAGAGGCCTAGCTTTATATTCTATCATGGAGGGGGAAAAAGGGGGAAATGAGGGATAAGGGAAATTAAGAAAAGGGGAAACAGGGAAAACTACTTTTGAACTATCAAATTAACGTGGACTATCTTTACTATGCAATTTAGTCTCAAAAAGGGGAAAGGGGTAAATAAGGGGAAAAGGGAAATTTCTAAGCGTAGCTCTATATCTTATCACAGAGGGAGGAAAAGGGAAAATAATTGAAAACAGAAATTTAGAGGCCTAGCTTTATATTCTATCATGGAGGGGGAAAAAGGGGGAAATGAGGGATAAGGGAAATTAAGAAAAGGGGAAACAGGGAAAACTACTTTTGAACTATCAAATTAACGTGAACTATCTTCACAATGCAATTCAATCTCAAAAAGGGGAAAGGGGTAAATAAGGGAAAAAAGGGAAATTTCTAAGTGTAGCTCTAAATCTTACCACAGAGGGAGGAAAAGGGAAAATAATTGAAAACAGAAATTTAGAGGCCTAGCTTTATATTCTATCATGGAGGGGGAAAAAGGGGGAAATGAGGGATAAGGGAAATTAAGAAAAGGGGAAACAGGGAAAACTACTTTTGAACTATCAAATTAACGTGGACTATCTTTACTATGCAATTTAGTCTCAAAAAGGGGAAAGGGGTAAATAAGGGGAAAAGGGAAATTTCTAAGCGTAGCTCTAAATCTTACCACAGAGGGAGGAAAAGGGAAAATAATTGAAAACAGAAATTTAGAGGCCTAGCTTTATATTCTATCATGGAGGGGGAAAAAGGGGGAAATGAGGGATAAGGGAAATTAAGAAAAGGGGAAACAGGGAAAACTACTTTTGAACTATCAAATTAACGTGGACTATCTTTACTATGCAATTTAGTCTCAAAAAGGGGAAAGGGGTAAATAAGGGGAAAAGGGAAATTTCTAAGCGTAGCTCTAAATCTTACCACAGAGGGAGGAAAAGGGAAAATAATTGAAAACAGAAATTTAGAGGCCTAGCTTTATATTCTATCATGGAGGGGGAAAAAGGGGGAAATGAGGGATAAGGGAAATTAAGAAAAGGGGAAACAGGGAAAACTACTTTTGAACTATCAAATTAACGTGGACTATCTTTACTATGCAATTTAGTCTCAAAAAGGGGAAAGGGGTAAATAAGGGGAAAAGGGAAATTTCTAAGCGTAGCTCTATATCTTATCACAGAGGGGGGAAAAGGGAAAATAATTGAAAACAGAAATTTAGAGACCTAGCTTTATCTTCTATCACGGAGGGGAAAAAGGGGGGAAATGAGGGATAAAGGAAATTAAGAAAAGGGGAAACAGGGAAAACTACTTTTAGACTATCAAATTAACGTGAACTATCTTCACTATGCAATTCAGTCTCAAAAAGGGGAAAGGGGTAAATAAGGGGAAAAGGGAAATTTCGAAGCGTAGCTCTATATCTTATCACAGCGGGAGGAAAAGGGAAAAGAATTGAAAACAGAAATTTAGAGGCCTTGCTTTAAATTCTATCATGGAGGGGAAAAGGGGGGAAATGAGGGATAAGGGAAATTAAGAAAAGGGGAAACAGGGAAAATTACTTTTGAACTATCAAATTAACGTGGACTATCTTCACTATGCAGATGATACTTACACGCGACTGGCTGTTGAAACTCTGGAGGAACTTGATTGGTGCCTCGATCAACTGGAAACTATTCAAACCCATCGATCCGTTAGTGACATGGCTTCCAGCAAGGTACGCTAAGCCCTTTAATTACTTAACTATTCATTGGTCAAATCATTTGACCTTAGCTGACCTTTGACCTGTCAGTAAATCAAAGGTCACGTAAGATTTGAAATGTGTAAACTCAGTAAAGCTTACTGTTCTATGATAAGGGATCTGTTAAGTAACTTTATGACCTTTGACCTGATGTGAACGTGAGAGTTGACCTTGGATGCCCTTTGACCTATCGGTAAAACAAACCGTCAGGTTAGAATATCAAATATGTAAATTGAGTAAAGCTTACTTGTTTCACGAAAAAGCTGCTACTACGTATAACCTTGTGACCTTTGACCTGATGTGAACATGAGAGTTGACCTTGGATGCCCTTTGACATATCGGTGAAACAAAGGTCACGTAAGATATGAAATGTGTCAACTCAGTAAAGCTTACTGTTTTATGATAAGGAATCTATTTAGTAACTTTATGACCTTTGACCTGATGTGAACATGAGAGTTGACCTTGGATGCCCTTTGACATATCGGTGAAACAAAGGTCACGTAAGATATGAAATGTGTCAACTCAGTAAAGCTTACTGTTTTATGATAAGGAATCTATTTAGTAACTTTATGACCTTTGACCTGATGTGAACATGAGAGTTGACCTTGGATGCCCTTTGACCCATCAGTGAAACAAAGGTCATGTAAGATATGAAATGTGTCAACTCAGTAAAGCTTTCTGTTTTATGATAAGGAATCTATTTAGTAACTTTATGACCTTTGACCTGATGTGAACATGAGAGTTGACCTTGGATGCCCTTTGACCCATCAGTAAAACAAAGGTCACGTAAGATATGAAACGTGTAAACTCAGTAAAGCTTTCTGTTCAATGATAAGGGGTCTGTTAAGTAACTTCATGACCTTTGACCTGATGTGAACATGAGAGCTGACCTTGGATGCCCTTTGACCCATCAGTAAAACAAAGGTCACGTAAGATATGAAACGTGTAAACTCAGTAAAGCTTTCTGTTTTATGACAAGGGATCTATTAAGTAACCTTATGACCTTTGACCTGATGTGAACATGAGAGTTGACCTTGGATTTCCTTTGACCTAGTCAGTAGAACGAAGGTCACTTTAAGATATCTTACAAGTGAATTGTGTAAACCATACTGTGCTACGTAACCCTGTGACCTTATGACCTTTGATCTGATGTGCATTATTAGAGTTGACCTTGACTGACCTTTGACCAGTCAGTAAAACAGAGGTCATAGTTTGAGATGAAAATTGAGTAAAGCTTAATTGTTTCATGATAAGGTGGTTACTACGTAACCTTATGACCTTTGACCTGATCTGAACTATGAGACCTTGGATGACCTTTGACCTAGTCAGTAGAACGAAGGTCAGGTTAGGATATCAAATATGTAAATTGAGTAAAGCTTACTTGTTTCATCAAAAATTTGCTACTACGTATAACCTTGTGACCTTTGACCTGGTGTCAACTGCGAGAGTTGACCTTGACTGACCTTTGAACTATCTTTATAACAAAGGTCACTTGAAATGCTCTAATACTTCTTATGATGCAATATGGTAATTCCTACGTAACCTTTTGACCTTTTGAACTTTGACCTAATTTGAGTAATGACCTTTTACCTGTGTTGACCTTTGACCATAACCTAAAAGGTCACGACAAATCGTAACATTTGCAAAGACGCAAAACTAGTCTCAAAATAACTTTGGTTCCCTATGACCTTTAACCTTATCTACAGTTGACCTCACTTGACCTTTGACCTAATCAAAATGTGAACTTCTCTACACAAAAAAAAAACTTTTAAACATCCAGTTAATTCATTAAACAAATCATTGATCAAAATGGCGAGATCTTTTTGGTCTTAGTTGACCTTTGACCTTTGACCTTTGACCTTTGACCTGATATGTCGAAGTGGTCGTTTTAACCCATTACTTGTGGAATGTGACAGGCGTTACGCTAGACTAGTTTCCTTAGTGACTATTTTTAGCAACTACCATTTGGCTGCTGACTAATAGTCGTAAGTATTTACGGAGTTACTCCAGAACAGGGGGTCCGAAACTTCCACTAATCTTCGTACACTTGGGTCATGTTATCACTGTTATCAACCTGTTATCTCCATGTTATCACGTGTTATCAAATAATCTTCGTACACCCAGGCCATGTTATCGCTGTTATCAACCTGTTATCTCTGTGTTATCACGTGTTATCAAATAATCTTCGTACACCCAGGCCATGTTATCGCTGTTATCAACCTGTTATCTCTGTGTTATCACCTGTTATCAAATAATCTTCGTACACCCAGGCCATATTATCGCTGTTATCAACTTGTTATCTACGTGTTATCACATGTTATCAAATAATGTACGGAAACTTGACCTCGGAGTTTCGGACCCCTTGGACTTTATCATTACCGATAAAAATTGTGTGCATATATATTATTATATTATTATTTTATATTATATTATATTATATTATATTATACTATTCTCACATTGCCTCTGTTTTGAAGCAGTCTTCATTCCATAATAGACCCTATGCCAAAGGATAGCAGCGCCAAGCAGCCGCAGCGGCCACAGTTGGAAACTCGCGTCGTCCGCTCATTTAGGACCAGTAAAACAGCGTTAAGTCATGTGACACCATCAGAAGCTTGTCCTAAACCAGCAGACGACGCGAGTTTCCAACCGTGGCCGCTGCGGCTGCTTGGCGCTACTATCGTTTGGCATAGAGTCTATAATTGTTTGAACTGAACAGTGTAAACTACAGTTTGAAATTTTTGGATTCAGTGACACACACTGTTCTTAAAGCCATTTTTACGTAGACGTCACTACCAGTGTTTCCACTTTTTGCAGGGAAATTCCCTGAAAAAAGGGGAGGAAATGGGGTCTGGAAAGGGAAGAAGAAGAGACGAGAGTATAGAGGGAAATCTAGACCCTGTATATTCTTGCACCAAGTGGGGAAAAGGGGAAAAATAAGGGAAGAAGAAGAGACGAGAGTATAGAGGGAAACGTAGACCCTATGTATTCTTGCACCAAGTGGGGAAAAAAGGAAAAATAAGGGAAGAAGAAGGGACGAAAGTATAGAGGGAAATCTAAGCCCTGTGTATTCTTGCACCAAGGGGGAAAAAGGGGAACATAAGGGAAGAAGAAGAGACGAGAGTATAGAGGGAAATCTAGACTCTGTGTATTCTTGCACCAAGTGGGGAAAAAGGGAAAAGTAAGGGAAGAAGAAGAGACGAGAGTATAGAGGGAAATCTAGACTCTGTGTATTCTTGCATCAAGGGGGAAAAGGGGAAAGATTAGGGAAGAACAAGAGACGAGAGTATAGAGGGAAATCTAGACCCTGTATATTCTTGCACCAAGTGGGGAAAAAGGGAAAAATAAGGGAAGAAGAAGAGACGAGAGTATAGACAGAAATCTAGACCCTGTGTATTCTTGCACCAAGTGGGGAAAAAGGGAAAAATAAGGGAAGAAGGGAAAAAGGGAAAATAGAAAAATGGAAACACTGGTCACTGCATTCAGTGAAATAAATAAAGTAATAAATATATTATTTTATTTAAATTTACTTAAATTATAATATAACAAAGTTATTTATTTAAAAAATATCTTTAAAATTATATTGGAATTTATTTTATTACATTATTTTAGTTCTGTAACATGTTTGTTCTATTATAGTTACTATAGTTATTATAATATTATAATATTATAATTATAATTATATTTATTTTAAATTATAATAGAATTCAGTTATCTTTTTTAAAAAATGTTCTTTAATGGAATCGGTAATAGGCAGCGTTTATTTCATTGTCAAGGAAGGGACACTTCTCCATGACGCAGGTTGCGACGTCAAACCGACGTCAGAGCCACTGTTATCATCTGTTATCATCCGTTATCACATGTTATCAACATTATCACCATCATCAATGTCATCATTATTAACACTAAACTTGATTCTTGGGTCATCTTACACTTCAGTGACGTTGAAAATCGAGTGATAACAGATGATAACACTTGATAACGTGATGATAACAGAAGAGTTGCTTAATGTTATCATCCATTATCACATGTTATCAACATTATCACCATCATCAATGTCATCATAATTAACACTAAACTTTATTTTTGGGTCATCTTACACTTCAATGACGTTGAAAATCGAGTGATAACAGATGATAACACTTGATAACACTGATAACGTAATGATAACAGAAGAGTTGCTAACCCCCCCGTTGATACCTAAGATGGCGGAGTTATCGATTTACCTGAGGAAGACATCGCCAAAGGAAACGCATTACGGAGGACATTTCCTCGGCAAATTCAATCAGTCAGAAACTTCTTTGATAACGTGTTGATAACAAGATGATAACAAGACGATAACATGATAATGAACTGAACTGAACTTAACTGAGAACTGCAAGTCGGTCAAAGTGTTTGAAAAGTGGATGAAAAAAACGTGTGAAAGTACTGCTTGACAACACGTTGTTAACATGATGATCAAACAACCTTAACTTATCTGAAAACTTACACGACGGTCAAAGTGTTTGAAAAGTGGATGAAAAAACGTGTGAAAGTACTGCTTGATAACACTTGATAACAGGTTGATAACACAATTTTTAGTAAACTTTGATAATATGATAACACGTTGTTAACATGATGATAACAAGACCTTAACTGAGAAGTACACGAAGGTCAAAGTGTATGAAAAGTGGATGAAAAAACGTGTGAAAGTACTGTTTGATAACACGTGATAACAATTAGATAACGAGATTTATAGTAAGCTTTGATAATATGATAACACGGTGTTAACATGATGATAACAAGACCTGGACTTATCTGAAAACTGCAAGTCGGTCAAAGTGTTTGAAAAGTAGATGAAAGAACGTGTGAAAGTACTGCTTGATAACACGTGATAACAAGTAGATAACAGGTTGATAATAAGCTTTGATAATATGATAAGTAATAACGCTGATGATAAGTCTGGGACTAAATTTTGACGGCGCAGACGCTGTATAGTTCTATGGTATCAAGGGGAACAAATTTGGCAAGCGCACTATTCAAGCGTACGGTATAAGGAGGAACAGAAATGGCACTGTCGTCAATTTTTTGCCCGGGGTCTAAATGGGAAGGAGGAACAAATTTGGCAGCGTCGTTTGTTGACCAAGGCTGCGTACGCAAGCGGGAACAAATTTGGCAGGAGCGTCGTTTTTTCCTCCCAAACATACAATCAGTCTGAGGACCGAATTTGGCAACTTTGTCGTTCTTTCTTAGTGTTGTGGATAGGAGGAACGGTTTTAGCAACGGTGTCATTTCTTGGTCCCAAAGATGTATTTGGAGCAAGGACCACATTTGGCAGAGGCGTCGTTCTTTAGTCCGTATCATACACACGAACTATGGACTGAATTTGTCAGCGGCGTCAATTTTTGGTCCCGAATGTGTTTTAGACTAGGGACCAAATTTGGCATCTGCGTCATTTCTTGGTCCCCAATATGTTTTTAGACTGGGGACCAGATTTAGCAGCTACGTCATTTCTTGGTCCCCAATATGTTTTTAGACTTGGGACCAAATTTGGCATCTGCGTCATTTCTTGTCCTCAACATGTTTTTAGACTTGGGACCAAATTTGGCATCTGCGTCATTTCTTGGTCCCAACGTAGAGGGAGAAAGGGGGAACAAATATGGCAGCGGCGCCGAGGATCCTACCCATAGCGATATTTGACGTCGTCGATTCCGCATTTGCCTCCATTACGCTTCTAGCCGAGTCTCAGTCTATTACTCTCTCTCAGTGCTACTACTCTCAACTAACTACTTTTACTATTTCACTAAACTTAGTGCTAAAACTAGTCACTATGAAAATCGTGCTACTCAAATCTAGTCTACACAAACTAGTCACTTGAATCTCGAGTCAACAATGGGACTATTATTAGTGAATCTAGTTAAACTACTTCAAGACAACCTAGTAGTCATTTGATTCCTTGATAGTTTGGACTACTAGTTTACTTACAATGGCAGTGCAAATGGTGCAAAGACAGCGTCAGAAATGTCCAGAAGAAAGTGAAGATTCGCTGAGATCTAGCAGGTCGTCCTTGTCGGTGAATTCGGTGCGGAACCGTCCGGCAAGTTTATCACCGTTCCGTCCCAAACGCGAGTCTTCCTCGTCCGGTACCGAACGCTGGCGTCCGAGCTTCTGGCGTCAGTTTTCGTCCAGCGGTTCGGTACCGGACGGAGACGTGGGGTCGAAAAAGTTTGCCAGGCGCTCGAGCTCCAGCGGTGTGAGTGTGGATCGATCACCCGGCTCACGCAGGGGCTCGCAGCCGTTTGGCCTGTGCTTCCCCCAGGGTGTGCGCAGATCTCTCTTGCCCCTGGTTCCACCGCTCTCTTCCGGGGAGGCTGACGGTTCAGCCCCTGAAGACTGTGCTTCCAAAGCTCGGTACTTGAAATGCAAGCAGGTCAGTGTTGCCCACTTTTCAATCTTTCATTTTTCCCCTCTTCCCTTGTCTTTCCCCTTTTTCCCCCTCCGTGCAAGAATGTACAGGGTCTAGATTTCCTCTTTACTCTCTTCTCTTCGTCTTCCCCTTTTCAGACTCCATTTCCCCCCTTTTTCGGGGAACTTCCCTGCAGAAGTGGAAACACTGAAGCAGGTAGACTTATACTCTTGTTCAGCTGTAATTTAACTATCTCCAACTACTTGCTCTATAGGTGAACTAGTATTAGTAAAGTTTGTAGTTAGTAGTAGTGTTGTCAGCTGTTAGCACTGTGTTATCATCACGTTATCAATTAGCTCCAGTCTTCCTGGTTGTCTTTGAAACAGTTTTGAAGTTAATCCGAAAATCAATACTTGTAATTCCTCATACACATGACTCGAATGTTATCATCGTGTTATCAACATGTTATCAACTGTTATCACTCCAACCTTTTCCAAGCTGAAACCTAAAAGGTTTCAAATCCGTTCCTGTTTCGATTGCATGCCACTTTTTTCTGTATTATCTAATTAAGGATAGTTCACAATACTTATTTTATTAAATATATTTTAATTAATATAACATATTATTGGTATTTGTATATTGGTATTGGTCCAGAAAAAAATTAGAAAAAATATCAGTGAAGAAACTGACCTTGGCACCGTTATTTTTTCTCGTAAGGATTTTTTTAAATCTTGTAACGGTCAGGATCCTGCAGGATCTTTAAAAAAGTATCAAACATTTGGTACCCAAGGATCGAGCAAGTGATAACACGTTGATAACACTGATAACATCCACCATGTTTATGGTACAATGTCAAAAGATCCTGGCGAAGGATCCTTAAAGAATACTGATCCTTATGAAAAACCTTCTCCTAAAAGATCCTTACGAAAAATTATCCTAGTAAAAAGATCCTATATAGTGTAAAAAAAACCTTATCAAGGGGTCCGAAACTTCCAATAATCTTCGTACTTTTCCCCGGAGTTTCGAACCCCTTGTCCTTATTAACAGGATTCTAGTGAATTAATTCTTAAAGCTGGTCCTTGTGAAAAATCCTGGTGGATGCTTGATCCTTTATGTAAAACTTTCTACTAAAAGATCCTTATTAAGGATTTACCTAATTCTAAGATCCTGTATTGTAAAAATCCTTACGAGAATTAATCCTAGTGAAAAACTGATCCTTTGAGAAAACTTGAGCCTGATCTTTGGATATCCTAATGGGAAAAAATCCTGATGAACAAAAAGATCCTTATGAGAAAAATTCCTGCTAAAAAGATCCTTATCAAGTATTTTCCTAATTAAAAGATCCTGTACTGTAAAAATCCTTACGAGATTTAATCCTACTGTAAAATTGATCCTTTGTGAAAACTTGACCCTGATCTTTAGAGATCCTTATGGAAAAGAAATCCTGAAGGATGGAAATCTTTACTTAAGAAATGACCATGACAGAAGAAAAAATCCTAATGAACAAAAAGATCCTTACGAAAAAATTCCTACTAAAAAGATCCTAGTATAAAAATCCTTAGGAAAACTGGTCATAGTGAAAAACTGATCCTTTGTGAAAATTTGACCCTGATCTTTGGAGCTCTTAATGGGAAAAAAATCCTGAAGGACAAAAAATCCTTACGAAAAAATTCCTACTAAAACGATCCTACTGTAGAAATCCTTACAAAAACTGGTCATAGTGAAGTCTTGACCCTGATCTTTGGATATCCTAATGGGAAAAAATCCTGAAGGACAAAAGATCCTTACGAAAAAATTCCTACTAAAAAGATCCTAGTGTAAAAATCCCTACGAAAACTGTTCCCTTGTGAAGTCTTGACCCTGATCTTTAGGGATCTTTATGGAAGAGAAATCCTGAAGAACAGAAGATCCTTATACAAAAATTGACCCTGACAGAAGACAAAATCCTAATGAAACAAAAAGATCCTTACGAAAAAATTCCTACTAAAAAGATCCTAGTATAAAAATCGTATAGTGAAAAACTGATCCTTCGTGAAGTCTTGACCCTGATCTTTGGTTATCCTAATGGGAAAAAATTCCTACTAAAAAGATCCTCGTGTAAAAATCCTTATGAAAACTAATCCTTTATGAAGTCTTGACCCTGGTCTTTGGTTATCCTAATGGGAAAAAATTCCTACTAAAAGATCCTAGTGTAAAAATCCTTAAGAAAACTAATCCTTTATGAAGTCTTGACCCTGGTCTTTGGTTATCCTAATGGGAAAAAATTTCTACTAAAAAGATCCTAGTATAAAAATCCTTACGAAAACTAATCCTTTCTGAAGTCTTGACCCTGGTCTTTGGTTATCCTAATGGGGAAAAATTTCTACTAGAAAGATCCTAGTGTACAAATCCTTACGAAAACTAATCCTTTATGAAGTCTTGACCCTGATCTATAGGGATCTTTATGGAAAAGAAATCCTGAAGGACGGAAAGCCTTATTCAAAAAAAATGACCCTGACAGAAGAAAAAATCCTAATGAAAAAAGATCCTGATGAAAAAAATTATCCTGATGAACAAAAAAGGTCCATTAAAAAAACTGACCACTGAAGGACAAAAAAAAATCCTAGCGGAAAAAAATCCTTATAAATATAGGATTAACCTTGATCTGGATCTTTTTTGTAAAGAGGTGTTATCCAGTGTTACCAACGTGTCATCGGATAACACTGGACAAGTCGGCGAAAAAGTGTCTTGGTGGGTAAACGAAATGCATTTATTGCAAGGATCGTCAGAAACTGTGGCCAAAGGATCGGGGAAACTTAACCGCAGAAAAATACGTGGCCACAGTCCAAGCAATCGAATGCCGTCTGTGCCAGGATCTATTTATAGAATCCACCATGATTCTGGACAAGAATCTTGTCAACCATTCCCAGATTCCTGGACTCTTTTGCTTGTGGACTGTAGGTCCCATTGACCAGGTTTCTGTTGTTAGTTCATTTAGTAAATAATTGTAATAAATATAATGTAATATAAGTATAAAATATAGTGTTATCATCCTATTATCATCATACGTCCTACTGAAATACAGAAATTTCGCTAAAAGTTATAACAATGCGATTTTGGCCCTTTAACTTTTGCCCTTTAACTTTTGCCCTTTAACTTTTGCCCTTTAACTTTGACTCTTTAACTTGGCCCTTTAACTTGGCCCTTTAACTTGGCCCTTTAACTAGAATGTTATCAGCCTGTTATCATTGTTATCATCATGTTATTATCATACATCCTATTTAAATACAGAAATTTCGCTAAAAGTTGTAACAATACGATTTTGGCCCTTTAACTTTTGCCCTTTAACTTTGGCCCTTTAACTTTGACCCTTTAACTTGTCCCTTTAACTTGGCCCTTTAACTAGAATGTTATCAGCCTGTTATCACTGTTATGATTATGTTATCACCTTGTTATCAGTGTTATCACCATAAAATCTATTTAAGTGGGAAACTTTTGCTAAAAATCGTAACCATAGGTACGACATTGTCCCTTTAACTTGAATGTCATGAACCTGTTATCGCTGTTATCATCATGTTATCACCGTGTTATCAGTGTTATCACCGTAAAATCTATTGGAATACAAAAATTTTGAAATAAAATCAAAATAATAGGTACGACATTGTCCCTCTAACTTGTCCCTTTAAATTGGCTCTTCAACTTCGTCCTTTAACTTGAATGTTATCAACCTGTTATCGGCGTGTTATCAAGGTGTTATCAAGTGTTTCTATTCCTGCAGATGTGGAATCCTTGAGGGAAAAGTCAATAAACAAATCAACGAATATCTGTGGAGGAAAAACACATTCGTTTTGGGAGCGGAATGTGAAAAATAAACCGAAACCTTCTCACAAAAACTTCACATCCACGAGACGGAAAAAGATTGGCTGATAACATCTGATAACACATGATAACAGCTTGATAACACGTTGATAACACTTGATAACATCATCTGGACCCTATAACATGATTATATGATTGTTTATAGAACTGCCTGGTTTAGTAACGTATGGATAACACGTGATAAGATGTTAGTAACACTTGATAACACGTTGATAATACGTTGATAACAGCTTGATAACACGTTGATAACACTTCATAACATCTTCTGGGACTGTATAACATGATCACACGATGGTTTCCAAGTCCCTGGCTCTTTAAAAACACGTAGATAACAGGTGATAGGAAGTTAGTAACACTTGATAACACGTTGATAACACTTGATAACATCAGATTAGTTTGTCTAACATGATTATATGAAGGTTTCCGAGTCCCCTGGCTCTTTAAAACACGTAGATAATACGTGATAGGAAGTTAGTAACTCTTGATAACACGTTGATAACACTTGATAACATCATCTGGGACTGTATATCATGATCATATGACAATTTCCAAGTCCCTGGGTCTTTAAAACACGTAGATAACAGGTGATAGGAAGTTAATAACACTTGATAACACGTTGATAACACTTGATAACATCATCTGGGACTGTATATCATGATCATATGACAATTTCCAAGTCCCTGGGTCTTTAAAACACGTGATGATAACTTGATAACACTTCATAACACGTTGATAACATCATAGAGTGCGTTTTATGGGAGAGTAGCGAACCCTGGTTTAAAGGTAAAGGTTATGCGGCCAACTACAAACGACGGACTGGGCTATTTAAAGAAGACTCGCCGCCGTTTCGTCTCAAATTGTATCGACAAAGATCAATAAACTATCGCTAAAAATTACTACCAACTTTTTTCCTACTTCCACACTTCCGGAAGTTTAAAAGGAAAAAAAAACCTGATACCGGAAGTCCCGTCTCTTGACCTTTTAATCAGAAATTATAGTAATAATACTGGGAAATCTGTCGAATCTGTGGACGGGCTACTGAGGAGTGTTGAGAAATAGTATACTTGCCCATGGATTCCACACATAGGTTTAGTAACAGCTGTAGTAAAGAAATCTGTCGAATCTGTGGACGGACTATTGAGTAGTGTTGAGAAATAGTGTACTGTCCATGGATTCGACACGTGGGTTTAATAATGGCTGTAGTAACGAAATCTGTCGAATCTGTGGACGGGCTATTGAGGAGTGTTGAGAAATAGTATACTTGTCCATGGATTCCACACCTAGGTTTAGTAATAGTTGTAGTAATGAAATCTGTCGAATCTGTGGACGGGATATTGAGTAGTGTTGAGAAATGGTATACTGTCCATAGACTCGACACATTGCTTTAATAATAGTTGTAGTAATGAAATCTGTCGAATTTGTGGACGGGCTATTGAGTATTGTTGAGAAATAGTATACTGTCCATAGATTCGACACATGGGTTTAATAATAGTTGTAGTAATAAAATCTGTCGAATCTGTGGACGGACTATTGAGTACTGTTGAGAAATAGTATACTGTCCATGGATTCGACACATGGGTTTAATAATTGCTGTAGTAAAGAAATCTGTCGAATCTGTGGACGGGCTATGAAGTGGGCATTGTGAAATAGTATGCTGTCCATTACTAAGAGTAGTAGTATTGAAATCTGTCGGATCTGTGGACGGGCCATATGAAGTTGGGTATTGAGGAATAGGATGGTGTTTATTGCTGTATAGTAATAGTAGTAGTACAGAAATCTGTCGAATCTGTGGACGGGCTATATGAAGTGGATATAGAGAAATAGTATAATGTCCATGGATTCGACACATTGCTTTAATGATAATCGTAGTGTAGGGAAATCTGTCGAATCTGCGGACGGGCCATTAAGTAGATATAGAAAAATAGCATTCTGTCCGTGGATTCGACAAATTCCTTTAATAATAATAGTATTGGGAAATCTGTCGAAGCTATGGACATAATGTAGATATCTACGTCCACTTTCCACAGTGTCCAGCTACTCGACAAATTTGTTGTAAATAGTAATAATAATAATAATAATAATAATAATACAGTGATAGGATCAGTGAATTCTGTCGAATCTGTGGACATAGTGTTTGATGTCTCTATCCACTTCCCAAAGTGTCCAACTACTCGACAAATTTACTGTAAATAATAATAATAAAAATAATACAGTGATGGGATCAGTGATTTCTGTCGAATCTGTGGACATAGTGTTTGATGTCTCTATCCACTTCCCACAGTGTCCAACTACTCGACAAATTTACCGTAAATAATAATAATAATAATAATAGTACAGTGATGGGATCAGTGATTTCTGTCCAATCTATGGACATAGTGTTTATCTATGTATCCACTTTCCACAGTGTCCAACTACTCGACAAATTTACTGTAAATTATAACAATAATAATGACTAACAATAATTAATAATTTTATTATTTTGTTCTCAGTTCAAAAGAATGCTGAACAAGGAGCTGAGCCACTTCTCCGAATCCAGTCGTTCTGGCAACCAAATCTCTGAGTATATCTGCTCCACGTTTCTGGGTAAGTTCTACATGACCCTGACTATTTTTACTACTTGCCACACTATTTTTACTACTTTGGATATTTTCTATTTCGGACTAATTTGCCACGATTGAACCGTTTGCTACTGTTTTCAGTAACTATACAAAATACCGTTTCAGTACTTGTTGGACTATTTTTACTACTTTTCGCGGCTTTTGGTATCGTTAGTTCTTATCACTATTTCTACTACTATGTGACCATTGGACTATTTTTACTACTCCACACTATTTTTACTACTCTGGATATTTTCTATTTCGGACTAATTTGTCACGATTGAACTGCTTGATACCGTTTTCAGTACTTGTTGGACTATTTTTACTACTTTTAGCGGCTTTTAGTTTTGTTAGTTCTTTTAACTATCTCTACTACTTTGTGACAGTCTGACTATTTTTACTATTTTTACTTTATTGTAAAAATCTCACTATTTTAACTACTTTGGATATTTTCTATTTCGGACTAATTTGTCACGATTGAACTGCTTGATTACCGTTTTCAGTACTGTTGGACTATTTTTACTACTTTGTGAAAATTTGACTATTTTTACTATTTTTCGCGGTTTTTAGTATTGCTAGTTCTTTTAACTATTTTACTACTTTGTGACAGTTTGACCATTTTTACTACTTTTACTATTTTGGATATTTTCTATTTCGGACTAATTCGTCACGATTGAACTGCTTGATACCGTTTTCAATACTGTTGGACTATTTTTACTATTTTTCACGGCTTTTAGTATTGTTAGTTCTTCTAACTATCTCTACTACTTTGTAACAGTTTGACTATTTTTACTACTCCACACTATTTTTACTACTTTGGATATTTTCTATTTCGGACTAATTTGTCACGATTGAACTGCTTGATACCATTTTCAGTACTGTTGGACTATTTTTACTACTTTGTGACAATTTGACTATTTGTACTATTTTTACTATTTTGGATATTTTCTATTTCGGACTAATTTGTCACGATTGAACTGCTTGATACCGTTTTCAGTACTGTTGGACTATTTTTACTACTTTTCACGGCTTTTCGTATCGTTAGTTCTTTTCACTATTTTTACTACTTTTCGCGGCTTTTAGTATTGTTAGTTCTTTTCACTATTTTCACTATTTTTACTATTTTGGATACTTTTTGACCAACTTGTCACGATTGAACTGCTTGATAACGTTTTCAGTACTGTTGGACTATTTTTACTACTTTTCATGGCCTTTAGTATCGTTAGTTCTTTTCGCTATTTTTACTACTTTCTGACAGTTTGACTATTTTTACTACTTTTGGATACTTTTTGACCAATTTGTCACGACTCAACTGTTTGTTACTGTTCTCAGTAATGTTGGACTATTTTTACTACTTTTCGCGGCCTTTAGTATTGTTAGTTCTTTTCGCTACTTTTACTACTTTGTGACTAACGTGTCAGGATTTAGTTTTACTATTTTCAGTACATCTCGCTACGTTTAATAGTTTTTGACCATTTTTACTACCTCTTACTATTTTTACTATTTTGACCACTTTGTCACGATTTAGCCGTTGTTGGACTATTTTTACTACTTTTTAACTAGTTTATGACAATTTGACTATTTTCACTATTTCCAGTACTTTCCCGCTATTTTTGCTACTTCTGACTATTTACTACTTTTTACAATATTTTACTATTTTTAGTACTTTTCACTACCTGCACCACTTTTTGACTATTTTTACTGTTTTTTCTGCTTTTTTGCTAATTTCTCAATAACTCGACTATTTTTACTGTTTTGACTATTTTTACTACTCGTTTACTACTTTTGCTAGTTTTTGACTATATGATTCTTGACCATCACCATTTCATGCATTCACCATAAACTTATTAAAATATATATATATATATATATATTATTTATTCTTAATAGTTAAATATTAATATTAAAATTTATTATTTTTATTTATTTTATTATTATTTACTATTTATACGTGTAAAGTCAAGAGGTCCGAAACTTGAAATAATCTTCATACAAACTACGTCGTGTTATCACTGTTATCAACCGTTATCCATATGTCACCTCCGTGTTATCGTATGTTATCACATAATCTTCGCACACTTTTCCTCGGAGTTTCGGACCCCTCGTGTATAGTATAACATTAAGCTTCTTAGCATCAGGAACATATTCAAATAAACTATTATCATATAACATACAATCAAGGGGGTCCGAAACTTCCAATAACCTTCGTACACCTGGGTCATGTTATCACTGTTATCAACCGTTATCTCCATGTTATCCCCATGTTATCTCCGTGTTATCATATGTTATCAAATAATCTTCGTACACCTAGATCATGTGATCGCTGTTATCAATCCGTTATCTCCGTGTTATCTCCGTGTTATCACATGTTATCAAATAATCTTCGTACACTTTCCCTCGGAGTTTCGGACCCCTTGCATGTAATTTTGTTACATTTATACATAATGTTAAATATATTATACTTCTAAAAACATTGTCGGGTTGTGTAATGGATGCATTAAGCACATGCTGTGCGCTTAATCAAGCTTCACTTTTGCCAAATGCCGACATTCTCTTTTTCTATTACAAATACTAGTAATAATAATAATAATAATAATAGTGGTAATAGTAGTAGCAGTAGTAGTGGTATTAGTAGTAGTAGTAATAGTAGCAGTAGTAGTAGTAATACAGTGGAAATCATGTGGCCTTGGTCATGGATGAAAATATAAATCATTCACTAGTAGTCGAAGTGGTGGTAGTAGCAGTAGTAGTAGTGGTAGTAGTAGTAATAATACAGTGGATATCATATGGCCTTGGTCATGGATGAAAGTACAAATCAGTTACTAGTAGTCCAAGTGGTGGTAGTAGCAGTAGTAGTAGTAGTAGTAGTAGTAGTGGTAGTAGTAGTAAAGTGGATATCATATTGGTCATGGATGAAAATATAAATCAGTCACTAGTAGTCCAAGTGGTGGTAGTAGCAGTAGTAGTACTAGTAGTAATAGCAGTAGTAGTAATAATAGTAATAAGAATAGTAACACCAAGTAGTGGTGTTTTTTTTAGTAGTATTTGTTGTTGTTGTTGTTGATTTAGTAGTACCAGTACCATTGGGAGTACATGCAGTAGAAGTACTTATAGTAGTAGTAGTAGCACTAGTACTGCTGATAGTTGTTGTTGTTGATTTAGTAGTAGTAGTAATAGTAGTACTAGTACTAGCAGCAGTTATTATTGGTGATTATGTAGTGGCAGTAGTAGTAGTAGTAGTAGTAGTAGTAGTAGTTAATAACAGTTGTAATCCTTGAAGTCGTAATACTACTAGTAGTAGTCCTATTTGTAGTAGTAGTAGTAGAGTAGTTGATAATAGTTGTAATTCTTCAAGTCCTAATAATACTACTAGTAGTAGTCATATTTGTAGTAGTAATAGTATAATAGTTGATAATAGTTGTGATCCTTGAAGTCGTAATACTACTAGTAGTAGTCCTATTTGTAGTAGTAGTAGTATAGTAGTATTGCAATTACTATTGCTATTATGATTATTTTTGATTATGGTTTGCACTTTGAACTTTTGGTATTGATTAGTGCATTGAGAGCCTATTTGAGTTATTTTTCTTCTCGCACAAAGCAGCGCCAAATGAACTTTATGGATCAGCCACTTGGGGGCTCTCAACTCGCATTGATAACAGTTGATAACAACTGATAACATGGCTTGTTAACTATTGATAACTTTGATTGATAACATCTTTGTACCTTATGGTTGCTGTCCTTTATAACTATTTCATCTTGTTATCGGTATTATCAACCTGTTATCATTTGTTATCATGCTTTTGTTTTTATCCGAGTTTCTAACCCCCCTGTCGCAGCTTTTTCATCGATCGCTGTTCCAGCTTGGGGGGGTTGGCAACTACTCAAAGGATATATAGTAAATGACGCTAATGTGATAACTCCTAAAAGATTCTTGAATTATGAATCATAGAACTTGCTGTAAAATTCAAAATCACCAATGAGGAATCAAGAATCGCAAATGAGCAACTCTCATTGGTCAGAACCTCCCACCCACCCACACCTCCCACCGCGCCACCAATCGCCATTTTTTCTTTAAAATCACCTACTCACCCACCTGCCCACCTTTCCTTTAAAACCACCCACCCGCTCCACCAATCATAGTCTTTCTTTCACAACCCACCCACCCACACCACCCACAAGCTTCACCAATCACAGTCCTTCTTTCACAACCCACCCACCCGTTCCACCAATCACAGTCTTTCTTTCACAACCCACCCACCCATTTGTCCGCCTTCTCTTTTAAAAATCACCGACCGACTCCACCAATCACATTTCTTCCTTCAACCACCCTAACCACCCACACCTCCCACCCGCTCAACCAATCACAGTCCTTCTTTCACAACCCACCCACCCAACAGCCCACCCTCTCCTTTAAAACCACCCCATTCGTTCCACCAATCGCGTTCTTTCCTTCACAACCACCCACCTGCCTTTAGAACCAGTGTTTCCGCTTTACAGGGAAACTCCCTGAAAAGGGAGAAAAGGGAAGAGAGAAAAAGGGAAATCTGGATGTACAGCTTCATATTCCAGTACGGAGAAGGGAAAGGCGAAAACAAGGGAAGATGGAAAAAAGGGGAAATCTGTATGTACAGCCTCTTATTCCAGTACGGAGGGGGGACAGGGGAAAATAAGGGAAGAGGGGGAAACGGGGAAATTGGAAGTGGGAACACTATATAGAACCACCTAACCCTCTCATCAGTTCCATCCCTCCTATTCCCGCCCACCGTTGAATTGGGCTGTTTGCCAAATGGGCGACAAAGCGCAGTTTTTGCAAAAAAAGAAAAACCACGTGCGTCACACTTCGCCTTGAACCTCCACGACTGAAAATTCTCATAGAGTATGTAGAATATGGAACAGAGACTCAGTGAGATCTCAGTGAGAAACTCTACAAAGTTGTGAGATCTCATAGAGTATGTAGAATATGGAACAGAGACTCAAGTGAGATCTCAGTGCGAAACTCTACAAAGTTGTGAGATCTCATAGAGTATGTAGAATTCGGAACAGAGACTCAGTGAGATCTCAGTAAGAAACTCTAAAAAGTTGTGAGATCTCACAGAGTATGTAGAATTTGGAACAGAGACTCAGTGAGATCTCACTGAGAAACTCTACAAAGTTGTGAGATCTCATAGAGTATGTATAATTTGGAACAGAGACTCAAGTGAGATCTCAGTGCGAAACTCTACAAAGTTGTGAGATCTCATAGAGTATGTAGAATATGGAACAGAGACTCAAGTGAGATCTCAGTGAGAAACTCTACAAAGTTGTGAGATCTCATAGAGTATGTAGAATATGGAACAGAGACTCAGTGAGATCTCAGTGAGAAACTCTACAAAGTTGTGAGATCTCATAGAGCATGTAGAATTTGGAACAGAGACTCAAGTGAGATCTCAGTAAGAAACTCTACAAAGTCGTGAGATCTCATAGAGTATGTAGAATTTGGAACAGAGACTCAAGTGAGATCTCAGTAAGAAAACTCTACAAAGTCATGAGATCTCACTGAGATCTCACCGAGTCTCTGTTCCAAATTCTTGTAGAGTATGTAGACTTTGGAACAGAGATTCAGTGAGATCTCAGTAGATCTCACTGACACCTCACCGAGTCTCACCTACTCTCATAGAGCATGTAGAATTTGGAACGAAGGCTCAGTGAGATCTCAGTGAGATCTCAGTAGATCTCACTGAGATCTCACCGAGTCTCTGTTCCAAATTCTACATACTCTACGAGAATTTTCAGTCGGGTCCGTCCAAACAAAACGTGATTCTTCTTCTGCTTACCCCACAACAAAAGCACGTGGTCCACCCCCACCCACCCCTTTGTTATCAACTTGTTATCTACAGTGTTGAAAAATTTGTTACTGAATCAATAATTGGTTATCTAAATAATCGATAATTAATAATCGAAGAATGGGGGTTCCCGACTGAAAATTCTCATAGAGTATGTAGAATTTGGAACTGAGACTCAGTGAGATCTCAGTGAGTAACTCTAAAAAGTTGTGAGAAAATAATTAATAATCGAAGAATGGTGGGTTTACAACCAATACAAACTTTGAAGACTGATAATAGTGATAACAAGTGATAACACTGAAGATTATCAACAAGCTGCGGATCTCTATGGGCCATTAATGAGACATCTACTGTTGGCACAGCGTCTCACTTTTTTCCTCCACACGAAAAAAAAAATCATTAATCGACGATCATTACTGTTATCAAGTGTTATCACACAGTTATCAAGTGTTATCACATTATCATCCATATTATAATATATTATTGTTATTACCAGATAAACAGCAGGAGTTGGATATTCCCTCACTGCGGGTGGACGAGTCCGAATCTTCTCGCAGTTGCCGCAAGCCGCTAAAAGATGGCGCTGGCGGAAGCGGCAAGACGGCGGCGGCGGGCACCGGGGCCTCGGCCCCCGGCAGCGCCTTGGCCGGCCGGACCATGTCGCACATCTCCGGCGTGAAGCGACCGCTCTCGCACTCGAACAGCGTCACAGGCGACAAAGTGCCCAGATTCGGTATCGATACTCCTTACGAAAGCGAACTGGCCAAAGTATGTTGACCAATTTCTGTACAAAATATACATTTACTTCCCAAATTAAACAACCCAGTAAAAAATTAATCAGTCGGTAAGTAGTCGTACGTAAATACTTGCAAGTACTTACTTGAACATTGTCAGAATAGGCTGTAAGACGTCTTACGGGACTTAAATTTGCCGATTCTAGTAGCTGTAAGACGTCTTACTCCGATTCAGTAGTTGTAAGCACCTACCACTTACTTACTCTGGATAAGCCATGGTAGGCAGATCCGAGCATCTTACTTCGAGTAAGAGGTGGTAAGTACCCGAGTCAGCAGGGTCAACACTGGTCAACAGCGCAAAAAACTACTTACCTGAACTACTGAATTTTTTACTGGAAACTAATTAACGAATAGTAGAACATAATGTAGAATTGATGGACTTTGAGTAAAATTAAATTTAAAGTATAAATTAGTATGAAATCAAAGATAAGCGTTAATTTTTTATTCTTATTAATTTACCTATTTATTATACACACTGTAAATTAATTAAAATTTAATTATTGGTTTAATTAATTTGAATATTTCCAACGTAGTGTATGAACGAGATCGACCGGTGGGGCGTTGACATATTCAGAATAGCGGAGATGTCGAATAACCGACCGTTGACTGCTATCACCTACACCATCTTCAAGGTAAACCATTTATTCATCATTATAAAATATTAATTAATTGTTAATTAATTAATTATAATTATTATATTTCAATTTTTTTACTTAGAAATTACTCGAACTTTGACTTGATTCGCAGGACTTTCTAGAAATCTGTCGAATACGTGGACAGCATGTAGAGTGTTTATTGATACAGGGGACCTGTCCACTTATTCGACAATTTTATAATTTCTAGTATTACTATTATACTTTTAGTTATACTTACTTTTGAGTTGATTCGTAGTACTTTCTACAAATCTGTCGAATACGTGGACAGCATGTTGACTGTCTACTGATACAGGGGACCTGTCCACCTATTTGACAATTTTATAATTTCTAGTATTACTGTTATAATTTTAGTTGTATTTACTTTTGAGTTGATTCGTAGTACTTTCTACAAATCTGTCGGATACGTGGACAGCATGTAGAGTGTCTATTGATACAGGGGACCTGTCCACCTATTCGACAATTTCATAATTTCTAGTATTACTATTATAATTTTAGTTGTATTTACTTTTGAGTTGATTCCCAGTGCTTCTACAAATCTGTCGAATACGTGGACAGCATGTAGAGTGTCTATTGATACAAGAGACCTGTCCACCTATTCGACAGTTTTATAGTTTATAGTATTACTATTATCATTTTAGTTGCATTTACTTTTGAGTTGATTGTCAGTGCTTCTACAATTGTCAAATACGTGGACAGCATGTAGAGTGCCTATTGATACAAGAGACCTGTCCACCTATTCGACAATTTTATCATATCTGGTATTACTATTATAATTTTAGATTTAATTTTGAAATAAATTGGCGAAAATTGTATTTACTTTTGAGTTGATTCGTAGTACTTTCTACAAATCTGTCGGATACGTGGACAGCATGTAGAGTGTCTATTTGATACAGGGGACCTGTCCACCTATTCGCTATTTGTATCATTCCCAGTGTTATTATTATTAATATTAATTAATTATTTTAATTATCCAGGATCGTGATTTGATGAACGCGTTCAAGATCGCACCGAAGACTTTGATCAACTTCTTGTCGACGGTGGAGGATCACTACGGACGTGACGTTCCGTATCACAACAACGTCCACGCCGCGGATGTCACTCAGTCCATTCACGTCCTCCTCAACTCACCCGCACTCGAAGTAAGTATCAGATTGCATTTTAGTTTTAGACAAAAGTCAGCTGTCTGTCTGTCTGTCTGCCTGTCTATTCTATCGGTCTAACTTTTAATCCTATCTTATTTATCAATCTATCTATCTTTGCTATCTAGTTCTCTGTGCCGTCTGTCTGTCTGTCCGTCTATCCTATCGGTCTAACTTTTAAATCTGTCTATTTATCCATCTATATGTCTATCTTTGCTATCTAGTTCTCTGTGCTGTCCATCTATCTTCTTATACTATCTACCTTTTAGCCTATTCTCTAGCTATCACCTGTCTATCTGTATTATCCATCCATCTATCTATCTATTCCTCTATCATCTGTCGCTATCTGTTTGTCTACCTATCTATCTAGCTATCACCTCTCTATCTGTATTATCAATCTATCTATCTATTCCTCTATCTTTCCATCTCTCCATCATCTATCTATCTGTTTGTCTACCTATCTATCTAGCTATCACCTCTCTATCTGTATTATCAATCTATCTATCCACCTAGTTATGTGTATCTATCTATTTCTCTATTCTATCTATCATCTGTCTATTTGCAGTATCAATCTATACTCCTACTTGCGTATTATATCTACGTATCTACCTGTGTATCTGTATCTACCTATCTCTCTATTCCCTCTGTATATCCATCTCTCTATTCTATCCACCTATCTATCATCTATCTGTGTATCTGTATCTACCTTTCTATCATCCTATCTACTAACTGTTATCAATTGATTTAATTTATTAAACTTATCTTAATCTTACTTTAATTTACTATAATTAGTTATTATAAATTTACTGTAATTTTATCTATTAATTTACTTATTAATTTGTTATCTTATTAACTATTCTAATATTATTGCATTCTGCAATTCGCAGTCTGTATTCACAAACCTGGAAATCATGGCGGCCATCTTCGGTGCGGCCATTCACGATGTCGATCATCCCGGACTTACCAATCAGTTTCTCATCAACACAAGTAAGTTGTTGGGCGCTATCAATGGCAGTGGTAGTAGTAGTAGTAGCAGCAGCAGTGGTAGTAGTGGTAGCAGTTATTGCAGTAGAAGTAATAGTAGCAGTAGAAGCAGTAGTAGTGTTAGTAGTTGCAGTAGGAGGACGAGTAATGGTAAATAGTAAAGTAGTAGTAGCGGTAGTAGTAGTAGGTCCAGTAGTAATGATATGAGCAGGACTAGCAGTGGTACTAGTAGAAGTAATATCAATAGTAGCAAGAGTAGCAGTAGTAGTATTAGTAGTTGCAGTAGGAGGACGAGTAATGGTAAATAGTAAAGTAGTAGTAGTGGTAGTAGTAGTAGGTCCAGTAGTAATGATATGAGCAGGACTAGCAGTGGTACTAGTAGAAGTAATATCAATAGTAGCAAGAGTAGCAGTAGTAGTATTAGTAGTTGCAGTAGGAGGACGAGTAATGGTAAATAGTAAAGTAGTAGTAGTGGTAGTAGTAGTAGGTCCAGTAGTAATGATATGAGCAGGACTAGCAGTAATACTAGTAGAAGTAATAGCAATAGTAGGAGGAGTAGCTGTAGTAGTAAAAACAGTAGCAGTAAGAGTTGTAACAGTAGTAGTAGTAGTGGTAGCAGTAGAAATAATAATGTTAGTAGCATAACTAATAGCACTGGTAGTAGTAGTAGTAGTTATTAATCGTTGCTTATGCTTTTACTTATTATTATAGCAAATGTTAACTACTACTTCTACTACTACTACTACTACTACTACTTCCAGTGTTTCCACTTTACAGGGAAATTTCCGGAAAAAGGGGAAATCGGGGCCTGAAAAGGGAAATATAAGGAAATAGGGGAAAGGGAAAATCTGGAAGAATGCTTTGTAATTCTAGTACGGAGCGAAAAAAGGGGAAGATAAGGGAAGAGAGGGGAAAAGGGGACTGAAAAATGGAAACACTGACCACTTCTCTTCCCTTATTTTCCCTTTTTCCGCTCCGCACTAGAATACAAAGCATTCTTCCAGATTTACCGGAGCGGGAAAAGGGGAAATTAAGGGAAGAGAAGGGAAAAGGGGAACTGAAAAATGGAAACACTGACTACTTCTCTTATTATCATTACTATTATTACAATTCTCCGTCCCTGTCTTAGGTTCTGAGCTGGCGCTGATGTACAACGACGAGTCGGTGCTGGAGAACCACCACTTGGCCGTGGCGTTCAAGCTGCTGCAGAACGACGACTGCGACATCTTCGCCAACCTCAACAAAAAGCAAAGGCAAACCCTCAGGAAAATGGTCATCGATATGGTAAGAACATTAACTAATAATAACAAAAATAGTAAAAATAAATAATAATAATAATAGTATTAATAACTAACAGTCCCAAGGGGTCCGAAACTCCGCGGAAAAGTGTATGAAGATTATTTGATAACACACGATAACACGGAGATAACATGGAGATAACAGGATGATAACAGTGATAACATTACCTAGGTGTACGGAGATTATTGGAAGTTTCGGACCCCTTGTACAGTCCCAAATTGCGTATGTGGAAACCCCACTACGGTCCAGTGCATCTCTTGAGTTGTGTGTAGTCGTTTTACAACTATTAATATTGAATAAAAGTGATTAATCCAGAATAATAATAAAGTTTTACAAGTCCTAGTCGAAGCATAACAATATTTACTACTACTACTGCTACAACTGCTACTACTACCATTACTGCAAGAATTACTACTACCACTACTACTACTACTACTAGTACTAGTACTACTATTGCTATTACTACTTCTATTTTTACTGTATCATTACTACTACTACTACTTCTGTTACTACTGCTAGTGCTAGTACTACTACTACTACTACTAGTACTATTATTGCTATTACTGCTTCTATTATTACTATATCATTACTATTACTACTACTTCTGTTACTTCTGCTAGTACTAGTGCTACCACTACTACTAGTACTAGTACTAGTACTACTATTGCTATTACTACTTCTATTTTTACTATATCATTACTACTACTACTACTTCTGTTACTACTGCTAGTACTAGTACTACCACTACAACTACTACGACTACCAGTACTACTCCTTCTACTACTAATAACGGTAATAATAAAAATGTTGGAAATTGTAGGTTCTGGCCACGGACATGTCGAAACACATGAGTCTCTTGGCGGATCTGAAGACCATGGTGGAAACGAAGAAAGTCGCCGGTTCTGGAGTCCTGCTACTCGACAACTACACTGACCGAATCCAAGTAAAAAACTTACTACTACTTAAATCAATAGTTCAGGATAGTTCGAAGTAATCACAGCAGAATAATACATCGTAGGTTAGTAATACATTATAACGAATAGATGATAATAATAGTTCAAAACAGTATTTCCACTTTCATGTCTCTTTTTTCCCTCTTCCCTTATTTTCCCCTTTTCCCCCTCGGTACTAGAACACCAGGCTGTACAACCAGATTTCTCCCTTTTGCCCTCTTCCCTTATTTTCCCCTTTTCCCCCTCGGTACTAGAACACCAGGCTGTACAACCAGATTTCCCCTTTTTCCCTCTTCCCTTGTTTTCCCCTTTTCCTCCTCGGTACTAGAACACCAGGCTGTACAAACAGATTTTCCCCTTTTTGCCCTCTTCCTTTATTTTTCCCTTATCAGAGCGCATTTTCCCATTTCTCAGGGAATTTCCCTACAAAGTGGAAACGCTGGTTCAAACATAATAATATATATTAATAAAATTTCATAATAAAACGATAAATTTTATTATTTTTTGATTATTACAAAATTTTTCATTAATTAAATTTGGTCATCACTTATACTAAATCTCGTCCATTTTATTTTATTCATTTAATTTACTCTAATTTCTGTAGTTCTAGTTAGGTAACTCTGATTGTTATAAATTTTAATAATATTATTATTAATTAATTTTTAATCATTCTGAACATACTGGACAAAAGTATAGGCCCATGGGCAAAAACCTGAATGTCCTTGTTGAAATAAATAAGTAAATTAATTAATTTTTAATCATTCTGAACATACTGCATTAAAGTATAGGGCCATGGGCCAAAGCCTGGATGCCCTCGTTGAAATAAATAAATTAATTAATTAATTTTTAATCATTCTGAACATACTGCATAAAAGTATAGGGCCGTGGACGAAATCCTGAATGCCCTTGTTGAAATAAATAAATAAATTAATTAATTTTTAATCATTATGAACATACTGGACAAAAGTATAGGACTATGGGCGAAAGCCTGAATGCCCTTGTTGAAATAAATAAGTAAATTAATTACATTTAATCATTCTGAACATACTGCATAAAAGTATAGGGCCATGGGCGAAAGCCTGAATGCCTTTGTTGACATAAATAAATTAATTAATTAATTTTTATAATGAAATGAAATTCAGGTGCTGCAGAATATGATCCACTGCGCGGATCTGAGCAATCCGACCAAGCCGCTCGACTTGTACCGGCGCTGGGTGTCGGTCATCATGGAGGAATTTTTCCAGCAGGGCGACCGCGAGCGGGAACAGGGACTCGACGTCAGTCCCATGTGCGACAGGCAAAACGCCACCATCGAAAAATCACAAGTAAATTTTTTTGTAATAGTAAAGATGATGGTGCCTTTTGCAGTGCTGTTTTGGGGTGCCTTTTTTTTTTGGTGAATTTGTTAGAAACTTGGACTAGTTATAGGGCCACCCAGGCTACTTATAAAGAGGCACTGTAGTAGTGCCTTCTGCGGTGCCTTTTGCAGTGCTGTTTAGGGTGCCCTTTTTTAGGTGAATTTGTTAGAAACTTGGACCCGTTAGGGCGATCCAGGCTACTTATAAAGAGGCACTGTAAAAAAAAGAAAAACTAACGAAAAGGCACTGTAGTGGTGCCTTTTGCAGTGCTGTTTGGGGTGCCTTTTTTCGGTGAAATTGTTAGAAACTTGGACACTTTAGGGCGATCCAGGCTACTTATAAAGAGGCACTGTAGTGGTGCCTTTTGCGGTGTCTTTTGCGATGAATTTGTTAGAAACTTGGACTAGTTAGGGCGATCCAGGCTACTTATAAAGAGGCACTGTAGTGGTGCCTTCTGTGGTGCCTTTTACAGTGCCTTTTGCGGTGCCTTTTGCGGTGCCTTGCGGTGACCTTTTTAGAACTGGGACCTTAAGGACGATTTAGGCTACTATGAAGAGGCAGTATAAAAAGAACTGAAAACTTAACAAAATGGTACTGTAGTGGTGCCTTTTGCGGTGCCTTTTGTGGTTCCTTTTGCGGTGACCTTGTTTAAGACTTGGGCCCGTTAGGACGACCCAGGCTACTATAAAGAGGCACTGTAAAATGCAAATGAAAAATTACGAAAAGGCACTGTAGTAGTGCTTTTTTCCGGTGCCTTTTCTAATTAATTCAATTAACAACCAATAATAAAGCCATAATAAGTCAACAATAGTAAATAATAATAACAGACTTAAGAACTAAATAACTAATTTTAAGTAATCGATTATTTGATACTAAATCGATTATTAATCAAAAAATCGATTATTTTTTTCCTAAGGTTGGTTTTATCGATTTTGATACAAAATCGATTATTAATCAATAAATCGATTATTTTTTTTTCCAAAGGTTGGTTTTATCGATTACATCGTTCATCCCTTATGGGAAACCTGGGCTGATCTGGTCCATCCGACGCCCAGGATATTCTGGACGCCCTGGAAGATAACCGTGATTGGTACTTCAGTATGATACCACCCAGCCCTCCACCTGCTACCGCTACCCTCGATGCTACCCACGATACCGGTAAAAAATTACATTAACGTCAATTAAATCAATAAATACAGTATAATGTAGAACTAAATATTTTTTGATAAAAATAAGTAATTTATTATACATTTCCATAATAATAATAATTATAATAATATAATCATAATACTCATAATCATAATCATAAGAATAATCGTAAGAATAATCATAATAATAATAATAATAATAATAATAATAATAATCATAATAATAATCATAATAATAATCATAAAAATAATAATCATAATAATAATCATAATAATAATAATAATAATAATAATAAGAATAATCATAATAATAATCATAATAATAATAATAAGAATAATAATAAGAATAATCATAATAATAATCATAATAATAATGATATTAATAATAATATAATCATAATACTCATAATCATAATCATACTATTAATAATAATAATAATAACAATAATCATAATAATCATAATAATCATAATTATAATAATAATAATCATAATAATAATAATATTTTTTCAAAGGTTCTGGAGGTTCTCCGGAGACTGGATTACTGGACCGCAGTTCGGAGAGCGAGGAGACGATCGAAGGCGATGCTGCTGAAGAGGGTGATGATAACACTGATGACATAGATGATAACCTTGATGACAATTATCCGATTACTTCACTCCGGACTAATCCGCGCTCCTCCACTCTGGCCGTCCCTTCCGAGCGGATCCAGTTCCAGATCACTCTGGAAGAAGGTGAAAGTGGAACTGAAGACGACTGATCAACCATGTTTAACAAAGATGATAACAGAGAGAGAAGGAAGATGATAACCACGGATAACTTCTTCCACCAAACCTCACAAACCCAAAACTCCCATCATTTTTCAGAAAAAAAAAACAATTGTGTGAAATAATATAAATTTAGAGAAAAACGGGCCTTTTGTGTCATTTTTATATTCAATTATTATATTATATATATATATTATATTATTATTAATATGTTGTGTGTCGACGTATATACTCTCATCCCGTTTTTAACTGTATTGAATTATATTCAGTGTGTCCAACTATTCAGCAGGTGCTGTATTTTACTATTTGGAAACCTATTTAAAATACTATGATTACAATTTTTACGGAAAATTCAATCAATAATCGGTGATAGTTTATAAACTATCGTTTCAAATAGTTGGACAAGAGACTCGGAAAAAACGCATATTAAAAGTTTTTTAATGTTAATTATAAACTTATTAACTATTACTGTACGTTTTAATGGGATTATGTGTTACGTGTACAGTTATGAATACCGTCATTTTTTTTAAAAGCTTCTAATCCCTTTGGATTAAGAAATGAATTACTAAAAATTAAGTAGTTTTTGACACACTGAAAACTGAATTTGTGTTTTCAGTTTCTGTTTGTTTTCCCACCCACCACGCTGGTTGTGATTTGTAATGTATCAATTTGTGCATATAGGACAAGTACACTTTCAAAGTATTTATTCTGCTTTCTTCGTTATTTTGGACGTTTTTACATAAACTATGAATAATAGAGAATAGTATTATACTAGTCTATTACTAGATTGATGGTATAGCAACATACTAGAGGTCTGAATAGAAGGAAAAAAGAGAAAAAAAATTCGCAGCCGGTAGGATTCGAACCTACGCTCCCAGAGGGAATCTGATTTCGAGTCAGACGCCTTAACCACTCGGCCACGACTGCCTTGTTCAACTAGCCTTGGAGAAATAATATAAAATAAATTTTAAATTATCAACATTGTATTCAGTATTACACTTTCAATTTCCCCTTTTTCCCTTCTTCCCTTATTTTCCCCGCGTTATTGCTCCGTACCAGAATATAAGGCTGTATTTCTAGATTTCCCCTTCTCTCTGTTCCGTTACTCTTCCCCTTTTTTCAGGGAATTTTCCCTGGAAAGTGGAAACACTGATTGTATCATATTTATATAATGGAGTTTTTACCTTCGTAACACACATATTAATATCGCTAGGTTTTATTTTGATATTTTTATTTAATTATAATATTTTTATCAACTCGCTAGATGACAGATGAACAGAAGCTTGTGTTTGCACTTTGCAGGGAAATTCCCCGAAAAAGAGGGAAATACGGCCTGAAAAAGGAAAAATAAGGGAAGATGGACAAGGGAAAATCTAGAAGTACAGCCAGTGTTCTAGCGCGCAGGGAAAAAGGGAAAATAAGGGAAGAAGTGGAAACACTGCCAGAAGCCTTTGTTTATTTCGGTTTTTCAGCACAGTATAGAGAACATTCAGTAATACAGCAAGTCCTATGTCCCCTTGTTTAAGCTTCGTGCGCGAAACTAGCGCCAGATTTCTGCGGACGAGTGTTGTCGGTACTACGAGCGCTCAAAGCCTCAGCCGCCCAGCCTTAGATTTTCCCAATGCAGCCTTAGTACCAACAGCAGCCATCCGCAGAAATCTGGCGCTAGTTTCGCGCTCGCAGCATTAACATGGGGAGATAGGACTTGCCGTGCTACTGAATGTTCTCTATACTATGGTTTTCGGTCAGCTGATTGTTTGATGCAACAACCACATGTGAAAACCGTTAAGCGTTTGAATAATTGAAAACTAAATCTCCGGAGATGTCGAGACGAAGTAATAAAACAATTGAAAAGAAGAATGGCGCAGAAAAGCAAAGACAGAGAGGCGTTGCATTTTTAGACGAAACGAGAAAAGCTGGCCTAGACATTATTCTCCAATCCTTCCTTGAAGATGAATCGGCAAATGGTAATTATACTTTCTTCATAATTAATAACTCATTTATAAGATAGTTTAAGGATATAAGGATAAGGTTTAAGGATATAACTTATGCGTAAAAGCATTGTCAACGACAAAATGCGACGTTAAGTAGTTACTCGTTGCAACGGAAAGTACGTTAACGTCTATTGTATAGTTCTTAAGACGACTAAACAATTCTTGCTTAGGATTTTATAAACTGAACACTTGCTTTTTATGTTATTTGTGCCATAGCATAAATTATTCAATAATACAACTTTTTAACCGCAGAATATGAATTTCCGAGCTCACTGGCTAAAGAAGAACGTGCCTACGTTCACACCACTGCTCCGAAGCTGGGCCTCACAGCCAAAAGCAAAGGGTAAAGATAATCTTATATAATTAATTTTCTTTTATTAAATTTGTGTAACTATTACAAATTATGAAGGTAAATTGTTTTTCTTTTGTTCGATACAGGAAAGAACCGACAAGATTCATCACAGTGACAAAACGCAGTTCAAAAACGAAGAAGGAGTCCAAGTGCAGTGTTAAACTTCCCGCTAAGATGTTGACGAATCTTTCGGCATTTCTCTCACAGTTTCCTGTAACAGAAGAAGAACTGCAAGACGTCCTGCCCTCAAATAAGCAGAAAACGAACAATAAATCGCCAAGTAATTAATATTTATAACACCATAGAATTATTAACTAAGATTATCCAGTTATAGTATACAAGAGTGAATGTATGCATTAGTATTAGGGTATTACTATGTTATATATATTTTTACATATTTATAATAATTGAAATAATTTCAAAATATATATGAAATATCAATTATATAAATAAATGATTAAAATAAATTTTAACTAAAATAAATAAAGACTATATGATGATATTAGTGGTTCCACTTTCAGTTTCCCCTTTTTTCCCTCCTTCCTTATTTCCCCCTTTTCCCTTCGTGCTAGAGGACAGGCTGTAGTTCCAGAGTTTCCCTTTTCCCTCTTCTCTTATTGTTCCCTTTTACAGTCTCCATTTTCCCCTTTTTCAGACAACTCCCCTGCAAAGTGGAAACACTGGATGATACATAAGTTTTCTCATGATATTTTATGTGATTTGTCTTTTTGTTAGGAATCGACCAGACCGGCCAACTGATGTCACAGCCCCCGCAAGTCCCCGTTTACCGCTGCAATAAAGCCCTGCAGAGTCATCGTCACAGTCTACCCATATGGGCTCATCGAGATCACATTATGGAACAAATTAAGAAAAATCAGGTAAATAAATAGGGTTGATTCCAAATAGGCCACTGTAGACCAGCTCCTCTACTACGGACAGACGTGTAAAGTATGTTTACGCACAAATCTTGCTCTAAAATCTTTTCAAAAATCACAGATAAATTCAGCAAACATTTTGGCGTCAAGAAAGTTATGATATTTTTGGAAATTTATTTAACACAAGTGTCCGCTATAGAGAGACGCTTGTTTGGTATATACCCGATTCCTCAATAGTGCGTAATAGTATTATACTTTGGTGTAGTGTGTTCCAGAATAAAATATTTACTTACTTAAATGTGTTAATTATTAATTATGAATATTATTTGTAATATTATTAGCTATTATATCAAAACTGTCGAACCACTGGACAGTACGAGAGAGTCTAACGACTCCACACCATCTGTCCAGCTATTGCACAGTTAACTATAACCTTATTATTATCATTGTTCTATATATTCATTTTAATACTATTCCCTAATAAGTATCTAACTTACCTAAATGTGTTGGTTATTTATTGTAATTATTTTCTGTAATATTACCAAAAAACACATCGAAACTGTCGAATCAGTGGACAGTAGGTGAACAATTAATTATATTTTTATTTTATATAGTCACGTTGACACTATCCCAGAATAAAAACTTGGACTATCTCAGTTTCTTATTTCTTATAGGTTTTACTTCTAGTCGGAGACACGGGCTCGGGCAAAACCACTCAAGTCCCTCAGTACATATTGGACCACAGCGCGGGTACCAAACAGCCTGTCCGCATCATTTGCACGCAGCCCAGACGCATAGCCGCTATCTCTGTAGCCGAGCGAGTGTCCCAGGAACGTGGGGAAAACCTCGGCTCAACAGTCGGTTACCAGATTCGTCTCGAAAGCTGCGTATCCCCCAAGACGTTAGTCACCTTCTGCACTACGGGCGTTTTGCTGCGTACCCTTATGTACAACCAGAAGGCGCTGCAGAGTATCACGCACTTGATTATCGACGAAATCCACGAACGGGACAAATTTTGCGATTTTCTGCTCGGAGTTGTCAAAAGCCGCTTAGTTAAGTTTCCTCACATTCGTATTGTACTGATGTCTGCAGCTTTAGATGTCCAGCTTTTTTCGACTTATTTCGATAACTGTCCCGTGTTAAAAGTCGATGGGAAGATTTTTCCAGTTCAGCAGTTGTTCCTGGAAGATATCCTGAAGATCACCAATCACCTGGGTGACGTCTCGCATATCTACGATGCCGCCAAAAATTTAAATGGAGCCAAGAAGAAAGGTAGAAAAGTAGATTTCCAGGTTTCTGGCAAATTGGATGCGCTACTGGAAGAGGCCTGGCGTACGGGCAGCCAATCAGCTTTTCAGCAAATTATTAGTATTGTCTGCACGTTGACCAATGTCGACTATCGTCACTCGGTGACTAAAATGACCCCCCTGATGATCGCTTCTGGACGCGGGGCCCTGGAAACTGTCCGCACTTTACTGGAACATTCTGCGGATCCTTATTTAGAAGTTATGGTTTTCAATCAGCCGTTTAATGCCTTGTCTTTTGCGAAGCACTTTAATGCTGTCAATGCACTGGAAATCCTGGAAAATTTCGTCAAAAAGATGCCGTTTATGGGCGATGTTAAAGAAATGACTGAAGAGGATCGAGCGCTGGTGAAAATCTATCAGCAGAGGTATGATGATGAAGTAATCGATACTGACCTGATCATCAGGATACTGGAGTATATCGAAGACAGTCGACAGGATGGAGCTGTGCTGATTTTTCTTCCCGGTTATGAAGATATTATTAATCTGAAGGAGCGCATCATGTGGAGCGATACGCTGTACGCGTCCAGGAATTTTGCTGTAAGTATTTATTTTATTAGTACTGGGGGTATTAGTAGTGTTGTTGTAGCAGTAGTAGTAGTAACAGTAACAGTACTAGTAGTTGTAGTAGTAACTTAAACAGCGGTGGTGGTGATGGCGGTGGTAGTAGTAGTTGCAGTAGAAATAGTATCAGTAGTAGTAGAAGTAGAACTTCAACAGTAGTACAAGAAATAGTACTAATAATAGTAGTAACATTAACAGTAGGAGTAAAAGTAAGATTAGTAGTAGTGGTAGTAGTAGCAGTAGTCGTCCTCGTTGCCGTTGTAGTAGTTGTAGTAGTAATATTAAAAGTAGTAGAAGTAGTAGTAACTTTTACATGAAAATTGTCGAATAGGTGGACAGTAAGCAAGATGTCTAGTAACTCCACATTCCCTGTCCAGCCATTCAGCAGTTTCAATTAACCCTAGTATCAATATAATTATTCTTACTACTACTACTACTGTTATTATTATTGTTATTATTATTATTATCATTATTATTTGTTTAGGTGTACACGTTGCATTCGAGTATGCAGTCTTCGGACCAGCGCAGGGTTTTCCAGCGTCCGCCTCACGGCAAGAGGAAAATCATCCTGTCCACTAATCTAGCAGAGACCAGTGTCACCATCGACGACGTCGTCTTCGTCATCGACGCTGGAAAAGTCAAGGAGAAATCCTACGATGGAGTCACTGGAGCTTCAGCCCTCAGAGCGGAGTGGATCTCACAGGTACGTGGTTTCTATTAAGCTTAAAATAAAGTAAGAGAATTATGTAGTTAAAGAAATGCATTAAAACTGATGAAAATACAAACATTAATTGATGTAATAGCAATTTAGTAATGAAACAATAAGTGTAAGTAATAAACATAAGCAGTTTTTAAATTATTTAATATAATTTACATTTTGAAGTAATAAACCAATAAGTATAATTAATCAGTACACGCAAAAATAAGATAATTAATGTAATAGAATGAAAATATTTAACAAGTGATCAAATAATGATAGCAAAATAAATAATGGGTTTTCAAGTCGTGAAACTATTCAGCGTTAAATAAAAATAATAAATATAAACAAATTTTAAATAAATGATTGTAAAAAATACTCGTGTAAAACAGGAGAGCTAGTAAATATAATAAAAACAAATAATTTTAAATAACTTAGATTTAATCATAATAAATGCAAATAAAAAAGTAGTTAGTCCAAATATAAATAAATCCATTTTTTAAATATTAATCTATTCTTTTTAATAAAGGCTTCATCCATCCAGCGTAAGGGCCGTGCGGGTCGCTGTCGTCCGGGCTACTGCTTCCACCTGTACTCCTCGGCCAAGTTCTCCACATTCAAAAAATTCCAAAAAGCAGAAATCCTACGCGTTCCTCTGGAAGAACTCTGCCTCCAGTCCAAACTACTAGCCCTCCTGGAACAGCCATCGTCGATTTCCTCTCCAACGTCCCGGAAGCTCCTCCGTCAGTGATCCTACGCCGAGCTCTGCAGACTCTGACGTCCATCGACGCTATCGACGCCGAGGAAAACGTCACGGACCTCGGACGACTTCTCCTGGAACTTCCAGTTGAACCTCGCTTCGGAAAAATGCTGGTGACGGCCGCTGTACTCCGCTGCTTGGATCCTGTCCTCACTATCGTCGCCTGTCTGAGTTACAGGGATCCTTTCTTGCTTCCAGCCTCGCCAGAGGATCGCAGGATCGCTGATAAACGCAAAGCCGAGCTGTCTCAAGGTTTTTCCAGCGACCATATCGTCCTGCTGGAAGTCTACCAGCGTTGGAGAACTGCTTTCCACCAGGGGAAACAAATAGATTTTTGTAATTATTATTTCGTCTCACACGCCGCCATGGAAGTGATCCACCAGGTCAGGGCGCAGGTCTTGGATCAGCTGAAAAAATCAGGATTCCTGCGGAATGCCGAGACACTGAACGAGAATGCGGCCAATGCGGATGCTGTACGCGCTGCTCTGGTTGCTGGACTGTATCCTAATGTGGCACGCTTCAGTCGTAGCGGTATTAGTATAAATTAAACATTACTACATTTGATAATTTATTGTATTAATCGATTAGGTTTGGCCGAGACTGCCCACGAACCTAAAGCAAAGATCCATTCACCTGCCGTACTGTCGAAAAATGCATTATCTCTGCATTCTGATTGGATGGTCTACGAGGAACTAACTCGCCACAAGGGAATCAATCCTTCAGTTCACTGCTGCACAGTAGTTAGTCCGCTAACAGTCGCCATTTTCGCTGGACACGTTCGACTTCCTGCCGATTCCGTAGTCCCACTGCGTAAGAATCCTCCTAAAGAATCTGAAGATTCTTCCCAAGATTCTTCTGACGATTCCCTCAGCGATAGCGACCTGCTGGAATGCATAGAAAACCTAAAAATCACGAGAGAATTTTTAAACAATCATTTGGACGATTATGAAGATATCGATACTTATGGAAGCAGGTTCCAAGATCCTGCGGTTCTGAAAATCGATCCTTGGATCAGATTCGAAATGGAGAAAAATGCTGCTGAAGCTCTGTTCCAGCTCAGACAGAAATGGCAGGCCCTTTTCATAAGAACTGTGAGGAATAAAAACATTTTGAACGAAAAACACGATTCTGAAGCTATCCAGACGATCCTGAGACTCACACACAGCGGCCACACACTCGAAAATATCCTGGAAAAAAATAGATTTGCTCCAAAAGTGGAAACTGGAAACAGATTCAGGAACACAGATAAGTTTCCTAAGAAATTTAACGAAGAGAAAAATTCCCGATTCAATGGATCGGATCCTAGGAGGAAAATTCAGGGTCCTGGAAATCTGTCGACCAGAGAAGTAAAGCAGAAAATTGAGGCACAGAAGAAAAATCTGCGGGAAAACTTTACTGATCCTTCGCTGTTTCCTCCGTCCATTGCTGCTGCGATTTATGGAACTGAGGGAACGACTGAAAAACAGGAATGTTAATTTTAATTAATTTTTGTTTAAACTATGAACGGTATGTTCGTTGTTTGAAAATTTTCGCGGTTTTAGCTGTGATGTGAAACGGGAAAATTTCTGCGCAGTGGATTTGTGGTTGTTTTTTAAATTTGGAAAATCTGGAAATAAAGGAAAAATTGCATTTTAATTGAATTTTATCAGAACTTACTTATATCCTATATTTTCTTCTATCTTCGTATAGTAGTAGTTCCACTAGTAGTATAGTAAGTAATCAGTGAAAATAGTTGTTACCAACTAAAGAGTGATGGTGCCTTTTGCGGTACCTTTTTTAGTGGCCTTGAACTAGGCAGTTTGGAGGTAGTTTAAAATTAGGGCAATGCAGGCTATTGTAAAAAGGAACTGAAAAACTACGAAAAGGCACTTACAGGTGACTTTCAATAATACACTATAACTATTTAATTTTTAGTAAAATTTGAAGTCCATTTAGCGTAAAACACTAAACAATACGGCCTACTAACTTTGCCCCACGTAAAATGAGACCGAGCAATAGTGTTTTATACCGTACAAAACACTGTATAAAGCCACAACTATAGTGACTCTTCGTAGTTTCTCGGTTTCTTTTTACAGTGACTTTTTACAATCACCTGATTCGTCCTAACGGTTTACACGACGATTAGACCGACGGTTCAGGTCACCAAAATGGCACCGCAAAAGGCACCATCAATGGGGCCGCAGAAAAGTGATGGTGCCTTTTGCCGTGCCATTTTTTTAAAAGTCGAGGAAGGCTACTGTGAAAAGACACTGTAAAAAAGTAACTGAGGTACTACGAAAAGGCACTGTAGTGGTGCCTTTTCACAGTGTATTTTACGGTATAAAACACCAATCCTCGATCCGTTTTTACGTGGTTAAACAAACCAGTGCTTCCACTCTTTTCCCTTTTTTCCCCTCCGCTTGAAAACATCAATTTCCCTTTTTTCCCCCCCCTCCGTGCTACAGAGTAAAGCTACATTTGTAGATTTACTTTATCCTCCATTTTCCCTTTTCCCTCTTCCCCATTTTCCTTATTTGAGGGAATTTCCCTGCAAAGTGGAAGCACTGAAACAAAAGTCTGTTGTGCGGGGGTCATTTGTATAATATTGTCCAAAAGGTCATTTTGCATTCAGTCACCTTCATCTAAGGTCAAAAGGTCAAAAGTTCACCTCTCCTGTTCCAGGCAGTGCTTCCACTTTGCAGGGAAATTCCCTTAAAAAGGGAAAACTAGGTCTTAAAAAGGAAAAAATAACATAGAAGTATAGCTTAAAATCCTACATGGAAAGGAAAACGATACTTGGTATCTACAAGGGAAGGGGAAAAAAGGGAAAACCATGACCTCTTTAAGGGAATACTGAAAACTTAAAGTTGAAGCACTGGTTCCAGGTTTTAGTTAGAGGTCAGAGGTCAAAGTTCGTGGTTCTTGTCCCGGGGTCCGAGTCAAGAGTCAGAAGGTTCTCTTAAAAATAGGATATTTTAAGTGTAATATGGTTTATACTTAAAAGATACTAGAAATATACTTAAATCATACTGAATGTGCTTTAAAATACTTTCAGGTATACTGCACTGTACTTTCAATAGAATAAAAATGTGCTAGAAGTATACTAAAAGTATTGTAGTATAGTAGTATTGTAGTATAGTAAAAGTAGTATTCTAAGTATGTCCCAAAGTAAGTAAACTTGCGATATACTATTTTATTTTATTTGAGGGATGTCATTCTGACCTAGTGAAAAATTTTCAAATTTGATAAATTTAATGAATCGAGTATTCGTCTTATAAATTGAATTAAATTAAATTAGTTAACGTAATTAAACTAATTAATAAAAAAATATTGGATGCTTCTAATAAAAAAACTACGTTTATTAATTAATTCATTAATTTTTTTCATTAATTAAAATCCTATAGATATAGATACTTCGTATAGATCCTATAGATACTTCGTATAAATTAGTAACTTGTTTCATTAATATTTAACATAATTATATTATTATTATATAATATTCTATATATTATATATGTGTTATATTATAAATATTGTATTATTATAATTATATTTTAGATGAGAAGAGGCTTCACTACTTTGTAGCCCGTATTCATTCACAAGGCGCCATTGATGAAAATAGAAAGATAAAACTTGGCGCCAATTTACAGAGTGTAAACAAAGTAAGTTTATCGCAGAATTCAGTTGATTTATTATTGATTTAAGTTTGAAATTTGCAGCTTGTTGATTACGAATCTTTTTTGAAACATATTTTTTCTGTCCAGGAAAGTTAAAAATTTCCAGAAATGCCACCAAAGAGAAGGAAATCAGTTTTGCCGCCTCCGCCAAGAAACGGACTAAAGCTATTGTAAATAAATATTCTTTATTAAATATTTAAGCTTTTTCAGCAAGTTGATAAGTGACTAATGAAAATTTTCTATAACAATAAAGCCAAAAATGAAGCAAACGACTCTGACGGCCGGTTTGAAAATCAGCGGGAAATCTGCTCGAGAAGAAGAGATGGAAATATCAAACGACTCGTCTAGAGAAGTAAATTTTTCAAAAATCTTGATTTAACAGTTTAAAAGTTTAGTGAGTGTTAATTACGTGTATATATCGCTGCAAGTTACTCGAGTATCGTCTTTTCATGTCAAAAATTAAATATTTTATTCCATCTCTTCGGTAACAGGTAGCGGAGGCCCAGAAAACAGCAGCGGGAAGGAAAAACGTGAAAGGATCGAAGGCTGCGGCAAAACAAAAAACAAAGCGAATGTCCACGTCCAAAAATGTAATTAAAACTACCCGCGTTAAAATGATGGTGCCTTTTGTGGTGCCTTTTTGGTTACCTTGAACTAGGTAGTTTGACCGCAGTTCAAGACTTAAGAGGGGTGCTGGCAACTGAAAAGGTTCTGTAAAAAGAAACTGAGAAACCACAAAAAGGCACTGTAATGGTGCTTGTTCAGTGTTTTGCACGGTGTAAAACACCACTGCTCGATCTCGTTTTTACGCGGGTATTTCTTATTGGAACAATGCTATTATTATTATTATTATTATTATTATTATTATTATTTATTATAAAAACAAATTGATAACTTAGTCAAAGTAGTTTATTTTTCTCGCATTTCATTTTGAATATCAAGTTTCATCAACGTTAATATTTTCCAGGCTCTTGCAGAAAGAAACTCGAGCACCGCAACAGACAAGGAAAACGCAAGTATCGCAGAAACCGACGCTGAGGTTTCAAATGTAACAAAAATTAATTATTATTTATTCACGCAATGAAATAATAATAATGATTAAGCGATAATGTATTATTAAGTAATGTTTATGGTTAATTAACAATTTATCAAGATAGTCGGCAAGTATTAATGTATTGCATTAAATAGTATCGCCTTAATAAATCAATAAAACTTCTATTAGTAATTTTTTAACTATGAAATGTATATTATTAAAATAATTTAAATTATCTTAAGTAATTTTAATTAATTACAGCATAAAAAATGCCAGTTTAAAAAAAATCAATAAAATGACTCAATATAATAGTTATTTTAGCAAATTGTTAGCAACTAACAAATACATTATATAAGTTGATTAATTTGTGGCTTATTTGGAACTTTCTTTTCTCTCTCCTTCTTACTTTCGTGTTAACTATAAGTGTTTCAGTTAGTTTTTAGTATTTTATTTATTCGCAGGGAAGCAGAAAACGTAAACCCAAAGCTGCTGCCACGGGACCTAAGGCCAAAAAAGTTCAAAAACTGAGCGATAAAAATGCAAATTTTCTGGAAAATTCTGCAGCAGACTCTGAAGTGGTAAAATTACTTTTATTCGATTTAATTTATCGTTTATTATTATTATCATTATTATTATTTAATTAGAAAACGCAAAAGAAAGGGAAAGCTGCAGGGAAGAAAAAGGGAAATGATGCCGGAACACCAGAAAACAAACAGCCATTACAGAAAAAGGTATCGTTGTCTATCATGATGAATTATTTTACTTTTAAATTGCACATTTTTAATAAAACAGTTAAATACAGTTTACTTTATTCAGTAATATTACATTTCATAGTAACGTATGGAAAGTAGAAGAATTTATAATGATTTGAAATTTAGGTTCCAGCCAAACGGAAGCCGAGAAAGACGAAGGTCCCGTCCAACGTGGACGATGAAGAAAGTCACGAAGAAGAACGACGGGAAACTCCAGAGCCAGTACATTTTGAAATACAGTATTAGTAATATTAGAATATTTTTATGATGTATATTTTCTAGTAAGATAAGCTTAGTAATACTAGTAATAAATATTATTAAAAGTAAAGAACAAAATGAGAAAGAGTAACGGATAATGTAATTAAATGCTTTCAACGAAATTACAGGTTCCTGCGAAAGAAAGCAAAGACAACTGGAAAAGCGAAAACTGGTCGCACGTTGAACGATGACGTCGAGAACTCTTCCGAAGACTTGGGACGAGGGAAAACAACTGTAAGTTACACATTACATGTATAAATGATGTGTAATATTTGTTAATGCGTTAGTGAAGAGTAAGTTGTATTGATATCTGATAAACTACAAAATATGAAAAACTCTAAAATAACCCAATGTTACACTGATGTAATTAAGTAGAACGCTGAAATAGCGTTGATCGTAAGAGATAGTTTTGAGCAGTTTATAGGGTTCCCACCGACCTGGAAAATCGGGAGTGCAGGGAAAAATCAGGGAATTAGTAATAAATGAGGAAAAGGTCAGGGAATTTAATTGCCACTCCGCTCAGTTTCAACTAGCCTTTGCTCAACCATCTAATGAATAACTTCTAGAAAGTACAATCTCTTTAAAAAGTCAGGCAAAAATTGGAAAAATTATCAGGGAAATCAGGGAAAAGTCAGGGAATTGGATTAAAATTTTCAGTGGGAACCCTGTGTTTATTATATTTGTTTTAATATTTATTAACATGTTAATGTTGCGTATTGGCATATAAATATGAAATATTGAAATATTTATTAGTAATAAGAAATTATGAAGGTTTTTGTATTCGTTATGAGATTATTTTATTCTGTTTCCCGTTACAAACAGGCTGCAGCAAACAAAACGAAGCCCGCCGCGGGACGGAGATCAAATACTCCCCGTCAAGCTGTTAACAAAAAAGTATGTAAATACCAATTTGTTATTATTATTACTGAGCAAAGTATAATTATGAAAATAATATTTTTGATATTAGTTCTTATCAAGTAAACTAATTTATTATTAATACTTGGATAATTTGATTTGAGTTTTCTGTGAGTTATTCAGTGTTTCCACTTTGCAGGGAAATTCCCCAAAAAGGGGGAAAATGAGACCTCAAAAGGGCAAAATACGAAAAGAGGGAAAATGGAAAATCTGACTTACAGTCTGTATTCTAGCACGGAGGGGAAAAAGAAAAAAATAAGGGAAGAGGGGAAAAAGGGAAATTGAAAGTGGAAACACTGGAGTTATTAAGTGTGAGGCTTTTTTGTAATTAATTTGTTATTAATATTGAAATAATTTACCATTACCTTTTTCAGCAGAATTCTTCAGCGAGTACGCCTGTACGTGTTCGGGACGAAGCTTCCGAGGTCTCGTTGAGAAACGCCAGTCTCGGGGAAGAAACTGTAAATAATAAATATACGAAATAAGCTTAATTAACAAACAGTTTTTCCACTAGAATATATTACACAAAATATATTATTAATTAAATAAAGAGTTTTTGCAACAATAAGTTTGTCATTACTTGTAATATAATAACTATTAACTATACTGACTAAATTGTAATAATATATACAAAAATAAGCTATATTTTCCTTCTTCTTCTTCTTCTTCTTTGTCTTATTATTATTATTATTGTTATTATCAGCAGGCTAGTGTACAGAGAAGCAGAAACTCCAGATCTGCAAGTCGAGTAACTGTCGGGGTCAGTCGAACAGAAGTGAACGACACAGACTCTGATACCGATCCTGAAGATCTGGAAGACGAGAAGGAGATCCTATTCGATAGGATTAACAGAGTTAAAAGAGATTTGATGGCCCTAAAGTTGCAGCAGCAGATAGAAGGTCCAGCAGCGATCCAACCAAGGTTAGTGTTGTGTTGTTTATTATTATTATTATTATTATTATTTATTTAGTACTAGTGGCAGTAGAAGCAGTAAGTACAGTTGGAGGAGGACGAGTAGCAGGTGTAGTAGTGGTAGCAGCGGTATTTTTTTTGTAGTTCTACCAGTAGTAGCAGCAGAGTTAGTAGCGATCCTAACATAGTAGGACCTGTAGTACTCGTTGTAGTGGTAATAGCTGTGTTAGTAGCAGCTTTAAAAGTAGTAGCTGTGTTAGCAGCTCTTTTTAGCGTAGTAAGTAGCACCTTTAGTAGTAGTAATAGTAGTAGTAGTAGTGATAATAATGGTTAATAGTATTAGTCCCATTTATAATTATTATTAATCTTTCTTTTAGCAGTGTCCCACGGAGTCGCGATGAATCAGCTCAACTACAGCAGTTAGAAGCTCGTCTAGAAGTGGCTGCTGATCTTACTGGTTTGAAGCCGACGAAATTCTCGCTGCAAAAGGATCCTTCCGATCGTTACCTGAGACACGGCTATGTCCGAGGAACCATGGAGGATCTCGAGTTTATCATGACCTTTGATAATCCTATTGATGTAAGCACACAAATTCAGCATTATTAATATTATTTCTGTTAGTGGTAGTCTTGGTGGTAGTAGTAGGAGGAGGAATAGTAGTGGTAACAGTAGTAGTAGTTAGTAGTAGTGGTAGTAGCAGTATTGTAGTGATTATTCTTATATTATTTTTATTATGAATTATTACTAGTATTATTTAATTACGATATTTATTATCACACAGCTAATTATTAATCCATAAGTTTTACTATTCCCCGTTTTACATAAACCGCGTAGCGAACCACGAAGAAAGGTCGTGCCGAGAATCTTCACGTTTGCTTCCCATCAGCAAACAACCCCCCAGGTCTGGTCACTTTTCTGGAGCCCTGGGAAGAATGCAGTAACTTTGAGCAGTGCCTAAATCTCATGAAAAGTTACCAAGAAGTGACTAGGGCCCGCCAAGATGACCTAAAGGACCTTAACGATTTTTACGAGGGAATCATCACTGTGTCCACAAACGAGGATGACGGAGACTGTGTAATCACCATTGGGGACGGCGAAAAGAATTTTTTCGAAGTTGACTGGTGTCTATCCAGAAAACCTGCGAAAATTCCCGGGACCATCAACTATACGTTCAGACTTAGGCTCACAGAGCAAGGTGCGATTTATTTTATAATCCTGAAATAACTGATTTTAAGAATTAATAATATTATTAATGTTTAGGAAGCAGGGTATTGACGGACCAGCAGTTGGAGCCGCAAATCATCCTTACGGAAATACTGAAAAATCCCAAAAACGTTATTCGTTCACTGGCCGAGATGGTCAAGGACACGATATAATTCTTCAAAGGTTTTTTCCAAGCGAAAATTTTTGTGTTAGTATATATATTTGATACAACCTTCTTTCTGGACTATATAAGCAGTTTTTCCAGTTACACTTTCACTAATAAAATGCATAAAAAATCATGATAAATAACGTAATAAGTAGTGATAATAACAGAGGCTAAGTAAATAATAGTAGTGGATAATTAGTAAACAATGATAACAGTTAGTAAATTTTAGTAAATAATCATACTAATGAACGAATAACAAAATTAGAAAAAAAGGTATAAAACGATGGAATTGTATTGTAGTCATTGGAATCACTTAACAGTGATACTTATAATGGTGATATCGTTGTAAGGCTTGTCCGTCTTGGGATTGGTCTTGACGTTGCTGATATCCTTCACCACCTCCATGCCTTTAGTCACGCGACCGAACACGGTGTGTTTGTTGTCCAGCCAGGGCTAGTGTAATTTAAAAAAAAAGAAGATATTATTATTTATGATTTTAAAAAATATTGTAAAATACATATATATTTATAAATATTTTATTAATTATTATTAAAATAAATGTCTTGTATGTGACTATATATATAATAAATAGAGAGATAGGCAGTGTTTCCACTTTCAATTTCCCCTTTTCCCCTCTTTCCTTATTTTCCTCTTTTCTCATCCCCCCCTTGGAATCAAGGCTGTACTTCTAGATTTTCCATTTTCCTCTTCTCTTGTTTTCCCCTTTCAGACTCCAGTTCCCCCTGTTTTAGGGAATTTCCCTGCAAAGTGGAAAAACTGGAGAAAGGGATATAATTATAGATTCCCGACATACACGATAATAAATAAAGAATATCTACTAATAAAAAGATAATTTTAATTCATAATTAATCAATTATTAAAATATTCATAATAATTTAACTCATTCCTGAATGAGTATAACAATCCACACGCGACGAATAACTTAATAAGTGACAACGAAATAGTATAACATTAATAATGTTTATGAATACGAATACTATATTAACTAATCGGTGAAATAATATGTTTATCAAATACCCACATATGAATAAATTAATATCGAAATTAATTTAGCTTACAGCAGTAGACACAGTGATGAAGAACTGGCTTCCATTAGTATTGGGTCCCGCATTAGCCATGCTGACAGTGAAGGGTCTATCGTGTCTCAGCGAGGGGTGAAATTCGTCAGCAAACTCTCCACCCAGATACTTTCACCTCCAGTGCCCGTGCCGAGGGGGTCGCCTGTCTGGACCATGAAGCCCTTGATAACACGATGGAAGATGTGGCCGTTGTAGTAGCCGTTTTTACTGTGGACGCAAAAGTTTTCCACAGATTTGGGGCATTCCTTGCTGAAGAGCTTCAAGTGGACGTCTCCCATGGTGGTGTGGATGATGGCCGTATCGTAGATTCGCTGGGAACCTTTGTAAAGATAATATTAAGAAATTAGTTATAATAGTGATACTATAATAGCTAATACTATTTTTACAATTACTACATTTAAATTAACAGAAATTTATTTGTTTTATTAATTTACTGTATTAATTATTACATTTGTAAATTTATTTTTACTCATTTTATTAATTATTCTCTTATTTATTAGATTTGGATTTACTTATTTAGATTATTTAGATTTATTAAGATTATTTATTAAATTTATTTATTAGATTTTATTTATCTATGCTCCATTACATTTAATTATTTTTATCACTATTATTTAAGTTCCTAAGAGGACTACAAATAAATCGCAAAATTATTCATTTTGTAATAAATACCTACTGAACAAGAATAAACTACTATTTTAATATAATGTTATTGCAATTTATTTATATTATATTTAACTTATTATTAATTATCTAATATGCTTTTTTATATATATTCGTTTAAATACCAATAGCGTCTGTGGCAGCAATCATATCCTCTTTGGAAGGTTTCTCGTTGAAAATGTCCCGCTCCGTCCCCGGATTTTTGCTATCGTCAGCGTCCCTCCTAATATTTTCGAAAATTATAGTGAAATAAATCTGTTAAATATTTCTATATTACAATTAAGTTTTAATGCTCTGAATGACTGTTCCAGTATTTTTACGTTCAAGTATCTACGGATACTTACTTCACTTGCTTACTTAACTTACTTATTTTACTTGCTTCACTTGCTTACCTGCTACTTCCTTTGCTTCACTTGCCTACTTTACTTCCTTACTTACTTCACTTGCTCACTTTACTTTACTTACTCAAAGTTTACGTTACGTTTAAGTATTGATCTCAATTTTAGTTTTTTACCTGGTGAACAGGAAAAATCGGTTTTTCTTCAGAGCTGTGGCAAATATAGTCGGATCTGGTTGTCCAGCTTCCAGTGTAGGATTTTCCGAGGCTTCCATCTCTACTGTAACTGCCGCAGTATTTTTCTTGGCTTTACCCTATATTCCAAAGAAATATTCGTTATTTATATAATGTATTCTTTGAAGTATCATTATTACTATTATTTATTAGGATTACGACATTCTAAAATAATTTAATAATTTCTCGAAATTACCTGGAAGAGTGCGATTTGCAGAAATCTCATATTTTCAGGTTTGCCAATAAGTCTAGCAAGTTTATTGGTAGCTAAATTAATAATCTTGATTCCTATCATTGTCGGGACCACGAGGAAATAGCCACTCTCGTCAAACGTGATCCTCGTCAAGTGCAGCAAGTCAGACTTATCGATTTCCCGCTCCAAAGCAGCTCTTCGGCCAAACTCCATGTTGGGAAGTGCGTGTTTTTCCTGCTGCATTTCAGTGTAGTGCTGCAGGGACTCGTCAAAAACTCGGCTCAGTTTTCCTGTTCGGAACTTGAAGACCCGGACTTTGCGATCGGCACCGTAAGCAGCCATTAACTGACCGTTTGGCGAGAAGCATAAGCTAACCGGGTAAGTTTTGGACTTTGCGAACTCGAAAAGGTCAGTGTCTAGTTTAGAGTCGAAGAGAACGTTCCTCGGGAAACGGTACTCATCACCAGGTCCCGTCCAGTAGTCAAGGATCCCCTGCTTGTCCACGGAAACAGCAATGTCGAAAAACGCGTTGTACTTTTAAAATAAAAAGGAAAGATATTTTAAAAAATTAATTAAACAGCGGTTCCAGAATAACTTAAAATGTTGTCGAAAACTTTACTAGGGTAATTCTAATAAATAAAATCTAAAAAATTATGGAATTTGTAATTTGTTTCCGAATAATTACTTAACATTTTTTAAGCAATTGAGTGAAATTTTGAAATAAATTTTGTCGAAAACTATACAAAACCACTTCTGAAAAAAAACAACGAATTTAAGAAATTTTTAATTTTCTTTTTATATTTACTTTAATAACGGAAACGGGTTTGGAGTGCAAGCGTTCCAGCACGTGGACTGGTGTATTTGTTCCGTGTCCGTCGTAAATGTAAATTTTCCCGCTCTCTGAATCAGATCTGTTTAGAAAATTTTAAATATTGTCATAAATTTTAGACTATTGAAATTTAACAAATAAATAAATGAATAGGTGATGAATAAAAATATAAAACATGTAAAAATATACATTAATTGATTAAATAAGTAAAAATTAAACAAATTACATGAAAATAAAATAGAAGTGAATAGCAGAAAGAATAGTAAATAAATCATAATATATAACAAACATTTATAGTACAATAATACAAATCTCTAATAACTAATAATATAAATAATCAGTATGTCTGCAGACTTTATAGATATACTAAGAGCTTTATAATCATATTATCAACAAAGCATACATTTATTCTATTAGTAAAAATGAACTTACACAGCTAGAGCTGCGATAGGGTCGCCTTGTGAGTGTATCCATTCACAGCAGCCAGGGACATACGGTAACTTCATCATGTTGATCATATCTAAAACACAAAAGCAAAATAATTTTAACAGAACACAAGATAAATTTACGCACTAAAACTATAATTATAAACTAAAAATTATTTTAAACACTAATATAACAATATAAAACTTAAAAAAACAAAAAATTGTTTATAAAAAATTACCGAAATTTACAACGTCAAAGACTTTCAGCGATTTGTCGTTGGAAATGGTGCATAAAAGGCTTCCCGCAGAATTGACGGCAATACCCTGAACGTTCCCGAGATGGCTGCGGAAATGTTTGACGAACTCTATCCCCGTTTCCTGTTTTTTCCAGAATTTTACGTGGCCGTCCACGCTGCACGTTATCACGAAATCTGTCCTGCAAAAAGTAAATCAACGTTTAAACTTCACGATTTCAACAAAATTTATTACTAGCGCTTATCAGTTACACCAGACGATAACTTGTTATTATACAGACATCATTGTAGTTAGTGTCGATTATTGCTGTAAGTAAAGATGCTCTCGTTTTATTACGCTACAAGATACTGACGACAGATACTGTGCAAAACTAGAGTCAAACTAAATTGCGTCTTTGTAACTCTTACTAGTAAATCGCTAGTTGCTTAACTATTAGCGGAATGCTAACAAATCGTTTATACTGAACTATTTTCAGTCACGACTAGTTTTGACAGTTTCAGGTTTTTGAAGTATAAGTACTTTGTAACTGCGAGATGTGTGACCATGTCCCGATGCATGTAACTGCACTCGTACATTTCAGCGCTTGGTAGATTCTCCAAATAAAGCTCTTCGAACTCCAACACTACAACAGAGACAACAGTTAACATTATTACCTAATACAAAAATACGAAATAATTTGATTTAATGTAATAAAACCTTTTCTTTTCTTTTGCTTCGGTGCTTCCGCAGGCATAGGTCCGACAAATTCCTCATCTTCGGAATTTGAATTTGCGCCGCGTTTCTCGCCGCTTTCCGCCATGTTTGTTTACAACAGCAGACAAATTTTTACGTTCAGTTTTCGGCATAGTGTTGTAGAGGGCTCTGTTTCCCTTATTTCCCCTCGATGCCAAAGCTATACTTCTTCTCTTATTTTTCCCTTCTTTCCCCTCCATTCTGAAGCATAATAACTCTTTCCTTCTATTTCCCTTTTTTCCCCTTTTTCAGGGAATTTTCCCGCAAAATGATACTACTAGTCAGCAGACGAAAAGTTAAGTTTTCAAACATTTTAAACGTAAGGAAAATGGACTCCAAACACAAATCAGAAAAAAAGAAAAAGTCAAAAAGAAATAAAGAAAAGAAATCGAAAAGATCTCCAAGCCCTGGCTCGAAGAGACGAGAAACTTCCCCGCTTCCGGAAATCGAGGATCGGGATTATTGTCATAATGAAGCTGTTTCACTTTTCAAGAAACATCTGAAATCTTTAATAACATTAGATGATTTACTGTCTGATTTACCCGAAGATGTTACTCTAGACGAAGTTAAGTCTCAGTTAGCTTTAGAGTATGGGCAGTCGATGACGATAACAATACAGAAAAATGACGGGACGAGCTACAACATTATTGTTGGACAGTCGGCCACCGTCTCCGATCTGAAGAAAGCGATTCAGCGAAAATCAACGCTACAGTTGCAGCGGGAAAAGAAAAACGTAAAAATTAGCTGGAAGTATGTCTGGAAAACTTATTGGTTGTATTTTGAAGGTCAGAAACTGAAGGATTTAAATAAAACGCTGCGAGAATATGGGATTACTAATAATGCTTGTGTTTCGTTTATCAAACGGTTAAAAGAGAAATAAATACTCGTATTTTTCAATTTTGTTAATTTTTCGCTTTTGTGACAGTGTGGCTGTTTATTTGAAAAATGAATTGTACAATACAAGTGAAGTGCTAATATCCGAAATGCCAGTTTTATTAATGATAATATTATCATTATGTACACATAGAATATTTTTTAAAATATAATTATATGAGGGAAATCAATAATACCTGTAAAATATTATTAATTTTGTTCACAGGTAATCACTAGATTTGAGAAAAACAAAATTCCAGTTTTTAATTATTACGAAATGGCAACGCTGGAAAATTTTGAAAATTGGCGCGAAGGAACAAATCGTAACGGTCAGCGTGGGAGGCTGCGGGTGGTGTGGGATGGATAGTGAATGACCCAAGCGTTGGGACAAGGCGTACATACACCAAACTCAAGCCCCTCTATAGCGGACACCGCTAGTAAATCAATATCAAATAGCTTAAAATATTTCTTTGCAGCAAAATGTTCTGCGGATTTTTCTGTGATTTTTCGGAGTATTTTCAAGTCGGAATTTTCTTTCTACGTATTTTAGAGGTGTGTCCGCAGTAGAGAGGCTGGTCTTTTTGGAATATAATAGTATAAGCCGAACGCGCGCCTCTCCATAGCGGACACCGTTATTAAATCAATATCAAACAGCATAAAATATTTTTTTACAGCAAAATGTTCTGCGGATTTTTTTGTGATTTTTCAGAGTATTTTCAAGTCGGAATTTGCTATCGACGTATTTTATAGGTGTGTCCGCAGTAGAGAGGCTGGTCTTTTTGGAATATAATAGTATAAGCCGAACGCGCGCCTCTCTATAGCGGACACCGTTATTAATTCAACTTCCAACAGTTAATAAATTTTATTTGCGCTAAAAAGTTTCAAAAATTTTTCTGTGATTTTTAGAATTATTTTCAAGCCGAAATTTGCTATCGACGTATTTTATACGTGTGTCCGCAGTAGAGAGGCTAGTCTTTTTAGAATATAATAGTATAAGCCGAACGCGCGCCTCTCTATAGCGGACACCGTTATTAAATCAACTTCAAACAGTTTATAAATTTTATTTGCACAAAAAAGTTTCAAAAATTTTTCTGTGATTTTTAGAATTATTTTCAAGCCGAAATTTCCTATCGACGTATTTTATACGTGTGTCCGCAGTAGAGAGGCTAGTCTTTTTGGAATATAATAGTATAAGCCGAACGCGCGCCTCTCTATAGCGGACACCGTTATTAAATCAACTTCAAACAGTTTGTAAATTCTATTTGCACTAAAATGTTTCAAAAATTTTTCTGTGAATTTTAGAATTATTTTCAAGCCTAAATTTCCTATCGATATATTTTATACGCGTGTCCGCAGTAGAGAGGCTAGTCTTTCAGTGGCCTGGAGACTGGATAATAAAAACGCTGCCAGCTGCCGGCGAGTTATTTATTATTCCGGCCATTATTTATATTGGGGAACCTACGACGCGGAACAAAATATATTATTATGTATAATACAAATTCCTCTTATATTATTCAATACAAAAAATAAAAACCTACAGCTATAATATTAACCAGGAAAATGGGAGAACGGAATATGGCGTTGGCGTAATGTTGTATGGGAAATCGATTTAGTCCATAAATCCCTGGAGAAGCTTTCGGTATAGAGAACAAAGAAGCTTTAACTATAATTTATATTATAATACATGGAACATTTACTACAGCTTAATTATTCAGTAAATATTATGAGTTAGTAATGCAAAATCCTATCGAGAAGTTCGCGAATTTGTCCTAAGAAGTAATAAATTCTAGCTGAATATTGCTTGTGCAAATTGAAAACGTATATTGTCAGCTATTCAATGAAAACCTGGAGAAAATATGGCGATTGTAAACAAGGGAAAACGAGCGTTATAACAACCGAAATTTCAAATATGCGGCAAAGCGACGCCATTACAAACCAGCAGCCAATCAGACGAAAGCAGTAAAACAAGGGACCAATGAGAAGAAAGCGCGGGAAAGAGCCCTATGTTCAAACATGGCTTCGTCTTTCAATGCATTTTTATTATTTGTTATGGACAGTTTAAATTACATTAAGATATTCGCGGAGGTCTGTATTGATAGTTTACATTTTGCTAATTTTTTGAATTTTGAATTTAACGAATAAGAATTTTAGAACCGTTAACAAACCAATAAGGGAAGAGCCAAGAGCTTTTTCAGACCAATGAGAAGAAAGCGCGGGAAGAAGCCTTCATCCAACCAGAAAAATATAATGAAATACAAAAATCCTGAGATTACAAGAGCAACAAATACTTGGAAATCATATTTTTACATTAAGAAACAGTATTGTTATGTACTTGTAGCATTAAACAAGAGCAGGGAAGTGTTGGACTAAATGATTTTTTAAAAAAGCGCGCCAAAAATATTTGGCGGGCTTGAATGACCAATGAGAAGAAAGCGCGCGAAGAACTTTTTTTTTAAATTTCATATTAGCATACAAGCCTAAATCCATGGCTATTTACTATCTGAGTTCAAGAATTACATAAAGAAGTGCAAAAAATGATTTGGTTAACTAGCAGTGATAAAGGAGATATTAAATTAAATTAAATTTTTTTTTTTTTTTTTTTTTTTTTTGTATTGGACTGAAGTCTACTCAAGACCATAGTCAAACTCCATGTTAGTTACAGTGAACAAAGTTAGTTAAGGGAAATTCAACTGAAATATAATATTTGAGACACTAAAACTAATGGGGAAAGAAACTACATAAGGAAGACTCTATTCGTAAACCCCAAAGATGAACCCACCACCAAAAAATATAATGTAAAATATAAACGAAACACTTACATGAAATAAAACGGAATATATGTAACAATGTTAAAATAAATCTTTTCTACTCCGAATACATGAATCCGACTATCTTGTACGCCAAAATCTTTTGATTTTGAAGCAGAATTCTGCAACGCTTTTGAAACACGAGGGGTTCAATTAAATTAAATTAAATTAAATTAACTTAAATTAAATTAAATTACAATAAAATAAACGACTACACTTCTTTGGCTTGCTTGATGAAATTATGAATGGTAGTGGAAGAACCTTTATTCAGACAATAAATGAAATACAATAATTTAATATAATACAAGAATCTTATTTTCGGTGATTCTGGGATTTATAATTATATCATGTATATATTAATATATATTGCAGTTATATTTATTATACTGTTACACTGCGAACCGTTATACAAATGTATTTTCAAAAGAATGTGCCAAAATATTTGGTTGGTTTGAATTGACCAATGAAAAGAAAGCGCGGGAAAAACTTCTTACAAACAATAAAATAAAATACAATTTTCAGCAACTCTAAAGAGTGCATATTACTATTTTAATAATTTATTATCCATAAATACATTTACGTATTGCTATTACTCTTACTATATTATTATTTATTATAACTAGGTTTGTATGAAAAGCAGAGAGAGAGAGAGAGGGGAGAACCGTTACACAAATTGATTTTTTTTTTCAAAAGACTGCGCCAAAATGTATGGTCCATTCAAACGGACCAATCAGAGGAAAGCGCGGGAAGTGCCCTCTAGCGTGACGCGCAGGGAACTAGTTGGCACGCCGGCGCCGTGGGGTTGAGCGGCCCGTTGAGCAAAGTCGCTTCTCGTGAACGGGTAAGTCAACACTGAGGTCAGATTTTTCCTCGAAATTTCCCTAAAATTGGTGGCTGATTTTCTCTCTTCTTAGTAATTTTTGAAAATTTATTCACACTGTTAAGGATTTTTAGCCATTTTTTCCACGATTTTTAAGGCTACCCTTGTGGAGAAAACCAATTTTCAGTGTTAGGCCCTCGCCAGCGCGTCTTGTTCGATACGCGCCATTTTCCAAGGCCCGGACAATATTCTCATTTATTTTCGTTAATTCTATTTCGCCTCATTTTCCAACCAGAAATTCGCTAAAAATCCCCAAAAATCCAACAAAAATTCACGAATTTTTCTGTAATTATAGAATCACGGAACTTTGCCGGAAAAAATTTTAATTATAATTAAATTAATTTTTTTCTTTTTAATGTTTTTGCTTCGTAAAGTTTTTTCGTAGAATAGTGGACGTTGATTAAACGTTTGTCTTTTTTTGTAGAAACGTTTTTTTTTTAAACAAACTAAAACTGAAATTTAGAAATATTTTAATTTTAATAACGTCTCTCTTCATTGGGTAGTCTCTTAACTATTTTTCAGTTGCCTCGGGCCCATGAAGCTGGAATAAATTTTCACCTTTTGCCTTTTTCTTCTATTCTATTCTAATCCCTCTATACTTGCTCTTAAAAAATTTTAAGATTTCAGATTTTCTAATATTTACTTAATTTTTTTTCCAGTCTATTTTCAACACCACATTCAACAATGGCAGATGCTGTAGCAGCCAAGAAACGCGGACGCCCCCCAAAGGCCAAGGACGCCGAGGCGGCCAAAGAAAAAGAAGTTAGTTTTTTTCTTCTTCAAAGTTTATTTGTTTTTTCTTTGTAGGACGAAAAACTTAATTGAAATTTAATCAATTTAGGAAGTGAAGAAAGCAGAGAAGCGCGCAGCAGCTGCTGCCGAGAGCAGCGGAGAAAGCGGCGAGGCCCCCGTCAAGCGCGGACGCGGTCGCCCCAAGGGCTCGGGCAAGAAGGCCGGCGAAGGCTCCAAAGCCAAGGTAAAATTTTTTAAAAAAATCTTTTTTAAATATCTTCCATTACATAGATATCCTAATCATAAAATAACATATCAAATATAATTAATTTATCTATTAAACTATATCTTTTAATAATATCTATTAAATTAATTGATCATTTATCTTCAATTAATAACATATCAAATATAATTCATTTATCTTCAATTAGCTGTACAGATTTTTTCAATTCAATTAATTAATTACAATTCAATTAATTGTTTAGGCTGCTGCTCCCAAGGGTAAAGGTCGAGGCCGACCCAAGAAGAGCGAAGCTTCTAAGAAGAAGAAGGACGAATCTGCCGATGAAGAGTCAATCGAAGAGGACGAGGAGGAGGAGGAATCTTCGTAAGCTGCTGAAAGAAGAAGAAGAAGAAGAAGGAAAAAGGCCCACGTTATACCCGTGCGCATTTTTTTTTAAATTCATTTTTTTCACACGAAGAACTTTTTCTCTCATTTCAACAAGAAAAAGGGCCACCTCGACAATATGCATCTACATTGAACCTCCCCATTCGTCTGTCATTTCATTTACTCTCTCCAGCAGAATTTTTTTAAACTATTCTCTGTTTCATGTGGCCATCTTTTTTTTTAACAAAATAATAATATAGAAAAGTAGTTGCAGTTTTTCCACTGTCTTTGATTATTTTTTTTTTTTTTCGTTTCGGTGTGTCCGTGTGTGCAAATGGAAGAAACCCACGTTCACTTGAGCATCAGGGCGAATCCGACTTTGGCCCCCTTCGGATGTTATTTTCTAGAAACTTCTTGCAGATTAAATACAATTTTTCGGTTTCAGCGTCCTTAATGCATTCACCCAATCGATCTCAAGTTAAGTTGGATAAATTAATTTAATTTTTTATTAAAGTAGATAGTGTCAAATTCAGTCCACAGCTACAACAGTTAATACCTTGTCCTAGGTTTGTAATTTAATTTAATTTAGCATTTTCGTTTGCAAAATTTTCTGCTACACTTCACGGGAGCGGTCTTGATGATCCTGACTAGTGGGTTTCCATCGAATGTGCAAATATATTTTGCAAAATTTTTCACGCGTCTGTCCATGATGATCTAGCGGCTTCCAGTTCCACAGTGGCTTGCTCGTATAACTGCGAAAAAAATAATATAATTAATAATAATAATAATAATAATAATAATAGTTTTTAACGATCTGTAATATTTGTTGAAAAATACGGTAAGTATTAATATACAAATCTCTGAAATAGAGTAACATTATACAATATAATATAATATACTGCAACATATATATCATATACTACAATATACTACAATATATATACAATGTAATACAATAATTATACAATATAATACAATATAATACGATATACTACAATATATATACAACATATACAATATACTACAATATACTACGATATATACACAATATAATACAATAGAATATACAATATAATACAATGTTATTTAAACGTACTAACATAACTGAGTTAATATTTTACGCAATTTACCCAATGTAGTATCTATTGGGGTAAATTTAATCCCCCGCCCTGTGCTACGCTTCCCCAAATAATCAATACGCAGAACGCGATCCCCAAGCGGTCGACGGAATAAGAATAAAAATAAACAGGAATAAATACGTAATATTTACTTATGTCTTTTACCAATAGACAAATAAGTAATAGTAAATAACTATTACACATTTATTTTTTACATAAACTATTATCATTATTTTTTTCCCTTTCCGTGTCGGGGATTCAGGCTCTGTGCCCATAGCCCCAGTGCTCAGTGTAAAGCTGGGTTCACACTAGGCCTGTTTCGACCAAACCGTTTGGGCAAACGAGTTGCAGAAAACATATCATAAGACTTTAGAGCATACTGGTGGTTTTCCTAAGCATTGTCTGGGACAAAAACAATCATTTTGTTTTAATTACTATGCGTTTTGCGTTTAATAGAACCAAGAAAATCATATTTCAGTAGCCCGTTTGCCCAAACGGTTTGGCCAAAACAGGCCTAGTGTGAACCCAGCTTAAGGGAGGGAATCGGCAAACTCCTTCATCTGTCTGCCTAGGGTGGCTGGGCCGGGACTAGGCCTCACTTGGGAGTGGGACCGAACCCACAGACCCAGAGGGTGAAGAGCGGCGGTCCTATCCGCTGAGCTACCAGCCTCCAAATTATTTTTCTCTTTACTAACGACTACAACGGCATTCAGGCTGTGTGCCCACAGCCCCAGTGCTCAGGGTAAGGGAGGGAATCGGCAGACCCTTTCACGTGTCTGCCTAGAGTGGCTGGCCGGGACTAGGCCTCACTTGGGAGTGGGACCGAACCCACAGACCCAGAGGTGAAGAGCGGTGGTCCTATCCGCTGAGCTACCAGCCTCCAAATTATTTTTTTACCAACGACTTACAACGGCATTCAGGCTGTGTGCCCATAGCCCCAGTGCTCAGCGTAAGAGAGGGAATTTCCAGGCTCTTTCATGTGTCTGCCTAGAGTGGCTGGCCCGGGACTAGGCCTCACTTGGGAGTGGGACCGAACCCACAGACCCAGAGGTGAAGAGCGGTGGTCCTATCCGCTGAGCTACCAGCCTCCAAATTATTTTCTTACCTACGACTTACAACGGCATTCAGGCTGTGTGCCCATAGCCCAGTGCTCAGGTTAAGAGAGGGAATTGGCAGACTCTTTCATGTGTCTGCCTAGAGTGGCTGGCCCGGACTAGGCCTCACTTGGGAGTGGGACCGAACCCACAGACCCAGCAGGTGAAGAGCGGTGGTCCTATCCGCTGAGCTACCAGCCTCCAAATTATTTTTTTACCAACGACTTACAACGGCATTCAGGCTGTGTGCCCATAGCCCCAGTGCTCAGCGTAAGAGAGGGAATTTCCAGGCTCTTTCATGTGTCTGCCTAGAGTGGCTGGCCCGGGACTAGGCCTCACTTGGGAGTGGGACCGAACCCACAGACCAGAGGTGAAGAGCGGTGGTCCTATCCGCCCAGCTACCAGCCCCCAATTTATTTTTTTTTAAACCAACGACTAGTAAATATACAATACCAATAAAATAAATCAGTTTATACTGTAGTATTATGTAGACCCATGTAAATCATTAAGTTATACATTAATGCATGTATCATGTTCGTACCAAAATATTCCTATTTGTTGTATATGCACTCGATATAGTAAATTAATGGATTAATTGAGAATTAGTTTCTTAATAGTCAAAATATTCGTTGATTCCAATAATGTAAGTATCGAAAATGATGTACTGTGGCCAGTGTTTCCACTTTCAATTTCCCCCTTTTCCCCTCTGCCCTTATTTTCCCCTTTTTCTCTCTGTGCTAGAATAAGGCTTTACATCTAGATTTTCCCTTTTCCCTCTTCTCTTATTTTTTTCCCTTTTCAGACCCCATTTTCCCTTTTCCAGGGAATTTCCCTGCAAAGTGGAAACACTGACTGTGACAAACGGCCATAGGCCTAAACCAAGACGAATAAACGGATAGTATAGTAAAATGAAGTGTCATAAATAAGGTAAATATTTAACCAGGATCCTGAAGGATTCGTCATGCGGAGATGGCCCTCTCGACTTCCCACTCAAGGCAAATTTTTGAATTTAAATATAATAATGAAACTAAATATATTAAATATGAATACAGTTTTTTATAATTATTATAATTAATTAAATCGAAGACTGATAAGAATTTCTGCAATATTTACAGGTGTTAGTCATTAAGCCATGTGTAATTAAATAGAATAATTCTGTTAAATGTAAATAAATGTTAAATTCTGTAATGTTACTATGATACATAAACATTTCAAAGATATAAATAATTTGGAAATAATACATTAATGTATACGTGTATCAGTGTTTCCACTTTGCAGGGAAATTCCCTGTAAAAGGGAAATTTCGATGTAAAGCCTGTACTCTATCACAGAAGGGAAAAAGGGGAAAATAAGGGCAGAGGGAAAAAGGGGGAAACTGAAAGTGGAAACTACTGACACGTTGGCTAGTTATGACTATGGCGTTATAATGTACTCATTGCCACATTTACTTTAATTTACTTTAATATATATATATATATATATATATATTATAATGTGTGCCAATGAAAATACAATTAAAAATACCAGTAGGGATACAACTAGTTAACTCATTAACGTTAAACAGACTAAACTACTAGCAAAATTAGTCTTAACGAAGTGAATGGGTCTCTCCACCCCGGGATCACTTTCCACACACAGACATAATACTAAACAAACAACTGGAACAAACGATAATGTTTGCCACGGCCTAATCAAACGTAAACTGCCAAATTCTTTTTATCCAGGCCTTTTTTTTTCCTCTTCTTTCCAAAGCTGCGCAAACTACAAAGTTCCAGACTTAGCCCACAATCTGCTTCTCCTCTTCTAAACAAAAGAGCAGAGCTCAGTCGTTTGTCTCTATACAAACCAGACGGTCTTTTCAATGGCTGGCTATAACAAGCGTTCAATCCTGATTTTAATTTCTCAGCTGCTGTTTGAATGTACAGCAGTCAGAGTCCAGTACGAAGGCTGCGTTTCTTACGACAGTCGCTACGAACTTTGGCTTAACGTTTTAGCGATTAATAACGAAGACCTCAACATATCAGCTCCACTATTTTGCGGATTTCAGTGTCTGGAACTATCAGCTATTAACCCGTACAAGTATTACGACTACGTTCTGCTGCATATCCCCGCTAAAGGGATTTTCCAGGACCGCCCGGTTTGCGGATGCGCCTATCTGGAAGTCCTGGAGAAAACTTCCGAACTTGTCGACGATTCCAGATGCACAATCCCCTGTCCGGTAGACAATACCTTGACTTGTGGCAACGGACATGGACTTTTAAGTCTCTACAGGATCTTTAACGGGACTTCTACCGATCGTGGAACTTTTCTGCAACCTCTTAAGACAGTACTTTTTGTCGCTGCGGCTTTTTTACTATTACCTCTTTGAAAGGTGCGTCCGCAAAAATTTCCTGGATGAATCGACGAGCTCTCAGTCGATAACCGTAACTGGCAATTAAAAGGCAAACATCAGAAAATACGCACAAGTCCTGGAAGGCCCACGGAAATTTTTGTTTCAACCTATGGACAAATCGAGATTATATTTAAATGAATTATTGTAAAATACAACTGAAATATACGATTACCTAAGTAGACCTTGTTCATTGGCGTTACACCCGACCGAACTGCCCAGGTTAATTACTAATCGCAGCAGTTCCTTACGAACCAGAATTCGTTCTTCTCCAGGATCTTCTGGAACACGTAATAAATCCAAAATTAACAATTAAATTAATTCAAGAGCTAAATTCAAACTTACTCTGTTCATCGGTTTGTGTTCTGGAACCTCTACACCGTATACAGTTTGCCGAATCGTGCTGGAACTGAGCTTCTTCATCGGGTAAAGGTATTACTGCATCTTCCACAGGTTCTGGAACATTTTTCTGGAACTCCAAAGGGTCGGGGAAGAAATCCTTGAAATGCACTGGAAGACACAGTCCCATGTAGGCGGCTTTACAGGCGTCGTTGGATTGGTCCACTAAGAGGGGGCGTGTCTTGTAAGGGGCGGAGCGTAGGAAACCCAAGGCTGAGCCTATTCGAGTCAAGCGTTGAGCCTCCAATGGCGTGGGGTCGTTTTCCTGAATGGTGGGAAGGTGCGATTCTTCAAGCTCCTTATCCCGTTCAACAACTAATTTTAAAAATCAATAATAAGTTATCATAATATTGAATAAATAATAAATACAATATACTATAAAATACCATAGACGTACATACAACTAAAATACTATAAAACTCCGCAATGCTTTAAAAAGTACATTGATGACTGTAAAAATTTAATAATATAAAATACTACAAAAATACTAAAATACTTTTAAAATATCATAAAATAAATAGATAAATTAAGATAATAGTAAATAAATTAATTATTATGATAAAAGAAATAATAAGCAACTTTAATCTTTTTTCGTTTTGATAATAATAGTAATTAATAATCCCAGTAATATATAAATAAATATAGCACGATAATAATAATCCGTATAATTAATAAATAAAATTAAGAACAGTATTTTAACTACATAAAATGAGTAAAAGACAAATAATAATACTAACAAATGTGAAAAACAATTATTCTTCTATCGTGCCTCAATGTCATACACCAAATTATTAATTTATGTTACAATTAAGTTTAACTATCACAAAAATAAAGTAGAATTACTAAATACTTATACTTTAGTTATTAATTATATTAACTACAATTATTATTATATTATTACATGAACTACAATTGCTTTACAATATACTAAATATAAAATAATTACCTTCTGCGGGGCTGGACAGAGTATTTTCGGGAAGTGCCATTTCCGAGTTAGCCGAGGTCGGCTCGAGCTGTTGAACCGTAAACCGTTTTGAACTGCGTAGTTTGAAACTCGACCTCAGTTTACTCCAGATTTTCGTTTCCATGCTGAATCTTCTCGACGGTTTATCTTCTTTCCTCGTTTCCTCAGGAATCCTTATTTGATTAAAAGTTAAATTTTCCGCATGTATGTACAGGCCAATTCTGCACTTATAGTAAAGACATTTAAACTGTATACTTCGATATGGAAAAAAAGAATTATTCTTTACAAGTCCAGCGTATTCATAAAAATTAATGAATTAATATAATGTAAATAAATGTAGAGATATGAATAGATTAAATAGACGGATAAATTCCATAATAATGCAATAAATATGAATAAATTGGTACTGATCTATATAGACGTCAAAATATTTATACTTGGATCCAGTAGCAAGATCCTCAGCAGGATAGGACGACTCGCTGAAGCTGCGGAAATGAGTTGGAGGACTGGAGCACTGTTTCTTACTAACGGAGGTAAAGTGTTGGCCCTACGATTGCGATCTTCACGAGTTTCAGCAGTTAAGGTAAAAATGGCGGGATCCTCGGAGTCAGATTCAGAATCAAAATGAATAGACGATCCCTCGAGCGAATAGGGTCCCGAGTCTGTTTCCCATTTAACATTCCCTACTCCGTTTAAGCCTAAATCAAACATGCAATTAATACTTGACTTATTGTATTAATGTCTTCAAATATTATTAATTGGTGGCTTATTAAATTATTTTCGTTTTATTACTTGCTGCAGATAATTCAGGATTTTCCTCTAGTGGAGTCGACGTTACAGCTTCGATAATTTTCCCCGATTTCGGGTCTCCATGTCCGAGGCGAACGTAACGCTGTGTCCCGAGCTTTGGCTGATGGTTCTGTATCTGTTGTCAACGTTCAACGTTGAAGGGGGAGCAGACATTGCTTCTGCGGTATTCCCTTCCCGACATTCCACTCCGATTCGTCCACGACGCTCCACAACTCCCCGTGACTCTTCTTCACAGCTGCCCATCCTATAGCAAAATAAAATTATAACTAAAAGAAAATTAAATGAATTTGCCAATTTACCGTAATTTGCTAAAATCTGAGCTCCGGTCTCTGTCGTCGCGATCAGATTGAGCGCAAAGAACGCAGTGCCCCGTAACGAAAAGCACGAAGACTGTCCGGCAATAGCAACAATTTTCTCAATAACACTGGAATTTTTCAGCAAACGGCTCCAGCTCCCGAAGATCCCAAATGTCCAGCAGCCCATATCACAGCTTTCAGGGTTATGTTATAATCTTCTGTCTCTGAATCGACTGATGCATTGATTTCCTGAAAGATTATCAAGTGCTGATTACTTGTAATACATTGTATTAATCTAGTATATTAATATGATTTGATATGAATTAAATATCAGTTAATTAATTATAGTTTAATTTTTGGTTATTGAATGATTTGGATAAAAGTCATATTTAATTAATAAAAAATTATTCATTATTTTGCTAAATTAATTTTAAAACAATAATAACATTAATTTAAACAACACTTGAAATATTTATAATAATCAGATAATTTATTAATTATTTAGCTGGTTTTACATTACTACAAAAAAAAAACGATGGTTATCTGTTATACTTGAAAGATTTGCTGCAAGTGTCCAGAGGTTCTAAGGAAATCCAGGCCTTCCCTGTGTTGATTAAGTTGCCCATACAAGTGGAAAGGGATCGGGATTTCTCGGATGAGATGTTTGGCATTGGTCAAACGTCCATAACGTCCATCTTCTGCTCTCTGATGCTGTGTAAGCCCATCTGCCAGTTCGCTCTCCACCATATGAACATATCTTTATTGTAACGAAATAAAATAAGAAAAAATTAAATGATGGATTAATAAATATAATATAATAATAACATAAATCATACGGAACATATGATACATTAATACAATTGAAGTTTCATAAGAAAAAATAATACAAAATTAGTAGTAGATAAATAAGGATTTTAATAATAAATTAAATATTGCGGTCAAATAAATCTGCAGCAAAACATAATAGAGTATTATAATTCGAGTCTAATAAGATAAGTATAAAATAAATAGTAGATAAATAATGATAATAGGAAATAGACTAAATCCAACAATAAAACAACGCATAAATAACATACAATATAACACATAAATATAGGGCCATGGGCGCCAGTCTGACTGCCCTCAGTGAAATAAATAAATAAACACGTAAATATAACTCAAGAACTACCTTTAGTATCTTTTTTTTCTTTCCGTGTCGGGCACTCAGGCTGTGTGGCCATAGCCCTAGAGCTCAGGGTAAGGGAGGGAATTGGCAGACTCTTTCATCTGTCTGCCTAGACTGGCTGGCCCGGGAATAGGCCTCACTTGGGAGTGGGATCGAACCCACAGACCCAGAGGTGAAGAGCGGCGGTCGTAACCGCTGAGCTACCAGCCCCCTTTAGTATCTTTTAGTGTTAATACTAATCATAATTAATAATTCAATAATTTATTTCATAATTTTTCATTACTAATAATCAACATAATTCATAACTAATTTTATTAGGAAACCAACCTGGTATTTAGTGACGTTTTCCATGTGTCCAGTTCCTCTTGGAGTAAAGATCTAGACGGATTGGCTTCGTCTGGAGTTTCCAGCCACAGTTTGAATCCCGCAGGAATGGACAGTAGTCGGACCAACAGCAGAGATCCTTTCATACCCACAATTTTGCTCTGCTGATTTAAATGCAGTTTCAGAGCGCTCTGAGAAGGGAGTAAAGCTTCTATGCCGGCCTGAAGTTGGCAAAACATAATTTTTATTAATAAATCAATTTCGTTACTCCTGTCGTTTACCCTAGAGTCGAGCAGCTCGTCCATGACATCCACTGCTGCCATGACAACCGCTCGGCTGTGATCCTGGAGCTGATTGATTAACAGCTGAACAGCCCAGCTAGAAAATTCCGCAACTCGACCAGCTACGGCAGCAGCCCGCAGAAGGACCCGCAAGTGGTGGGTAGCGTAAAGCCGTCCCGACTCCACGCTGCCAACGAGGATTTTCTTCAGGATAGCCCTAGTAAGAAAATTTTTATTTTCTTCTTTTGTATTTCAAATTCAGCATGCAGACAAAAAGCCCACGGCTGACTACAAATAAATGATGCGTTCAGTAATACCATAAAATTCACATGTTACCACTTTATGTCAATTTGAGAGAGGAAAAAAAAATAACAACACAAAACGGGGCACTCGTAGCTCAACGATTAGGGCCGTCGCTTTTCACCTCTGGGTCTGTGGGTTCGATTCCACTCCCAAGTGAGGCCTATTCCCGGACGAGGTGTCCTTAGCAAACGAAGTAACCCACCCAATCCTCACCTGTCCCTATCCCAAAAAAGTGAACTCAAGAAGAAAATTGTACGGGCGTGAGAAGGATGTTATATCAGTCCCCTAATACGTTAAAATCCCTACCCGACCCTTTAAAAACAACATATCGAAGAACGAACAAGGGTAAAATAAGGCTTGAATATCATTGTGTAGTATTATTTTATCCTTGTTCGTTCTTGATTTGTATGTATTTGTTGGAAAATAATGCGGTAATGTTGTAATACCTGGATATCCATCATGTTCGTAGTTTAGAGTGCTGGCTACCAGTTTCAAGTAGCACTCGTGGTTCGTGCTCGTTACCAGCTCGAGCAAACTGAAAAAAATGTAAAATTAATTTGATAAAGCAGAATATAAATAATGTGATAAAATAAAGATATTATTATTTAAAATCAGCTTATAAATTAAATTAACATAACTGCATGGACACTATATCATATTTTATAATAATATTTAAAAAATCTTACGTTTACGAATAATTACTTTTAATTTTTATATCACACGTCAAATATTATCAATTATTGATATTACAGATATCTATACGCACACAATTTGAATTCTTGGTTTTTTTATTTTAATCTTAATTTATAGTTAGGCTAAACTTACTCCTGGAAGATTCCAGCTTTCTCCAGGGCGGTAATCCCATTTGGGCTGCTACTCAACCGGCCAATGAGAAGAAAATAATCCTGACAGGCTGTGGTACTCAAACGTCCAGGACTGAGGAGGCAATCGTGTGCTGAAGCAGCAGCCGAAATGTTCCTAATGCTGCTGCTCAAATCTTCCAGCAATTCCGACAGAACCTTCTGACATTCAGCCTACGGCCAAAAGTTACATTTAATATAAATATATAACATAATTGCAACATATTACTTGCTGTATAACTCTCACTATTACTAATTTAATCACAGCTTAATGAACAGATTGAAAAAAGTGCATAAACAGGGTCCCACTGAAAAATCTTAATCAAATTCCCTGACTTTTCCCTGATTTCCCTCACAATTTTTCCAATTTTTCCCTGACTTTTTAAACGCATTATACTTTCTAAAAGTTATTCACTAGAGGCTTGAGCAAAGGTTAGCTGAAACTGAGTGGAGTGGCAACTCAAATTCCCTGACCTTTTCCTCATTTATTACCAATTCCCTGATATTTCCCTGTATTCCCTGACTAAAATCTTATTCTCTGACTTTTCCCGATTTCCCCGTTTTCCAGGTCGGTGGGAACCCTGACAAATATAGCACAAGTAATTTTAACAATTAATAACAAAATAATGAGACACTATTATGCTAACTACAATTTACTACTAACTATTCTACTAACTATATCATACTAAATACTATCAATATTAATAAAGATTAATTCTAATTAATTAATTCTATAATATAAATAATATTTTTAATAGCACAAATATAATATAGATAACTGAAAAAATAAAGGGAATATTAACAGGCACAGTCGTGAGCAAAAATATCTACTCCACCTAGAATAGAGGAAGGCGCATTTGACTCAAGTTGTCTACTACTGTAACAGTCGATTGGTTAACAAGGATTAAAATTAAAGTGACCTAACGCTGTGTAAGCTTCCATGACCTCGTTTTGACCTCGATTGATAGCTATAGTAGTAGACAAAGTTCAGGCAAAAGCGCCTTTTTCTATTCTAGGTGGGGTAGATTTTTTTTTGCTCACGACTGTACTATTAAAATAGCTGTAAAACATCAATAGTTATATTACACACGGTTCAATACCTCTTCGGTTGAAGTTAGGAAATCGATTAGATGACACCCGACGATGGTGTAGAGTTTAGTGCGATTGCTGTTGAGCTCGCACTGGCAGTACTGATTATTGCTGGGCTTGTAAAACTGCGTTACTCGACGGACGTACATTTTGTAGTAGGAATCCTCCAGTTTGTAAAAACAGGCCTCAGTCCTCTAGACAACAAAAACAGTAAGTAAGCTGAAATAAAATAATTATAAACATACAAGTAAAGTAGTTAAATGAAATAGTTTGTAAACTTGCAAGCACTGTATTATCATTTGATTTCTTATTAATTTATTATATTTGTTTCGTTATGGTCTTTCTAACATTATTTCATACGGTTATATCATTATTTGTATTATATTAGTTTAATTTAGATTATTTACGTATTATTCATATACTCATACATATATTACTATTATTTATATTTATTTTATGTAGACTTTTGTTCGTAAAATTTTGTAAGATAAATTTATTATCTGTTTATATTTACCAGACTATGAGTATTTTTAACTAATATACCACTATTTTATGTATGATTAGTTCCATTAACTTATATTTATTTAATATACCGTGAAAACATTGGAGAGGATGCTCCAGTTCCATAACAAGGGTCCTTGTGAATCATGACTCCAGAATCGCGAAGAAGGTACGACAGGTTATCAATATCCTGCTGCGTGCACTGCAACAACAAATAACCACCACCACGAAAAATAATATTATTTGTCGCATTTAAATATTGATAAATAAATTAAATAATATTAATAGCATAATAAGATACCAATGAATAAAGTAATACAAATAGAAATTAAACTAATATTTTCACATAGTTAAATTACTATTAACAATAATTAGTTTTAAAACAGACCTCTGGTATAGCCTGTAGCAAATTTTCCCGCTGGACATCTCGTTCTCCTTCAACTGGTTTCGCTGAAGTCGAACTGTTGGTGAATCGTTTCTCGAGGTCGATGATTTGTCGCAGCCCGAGACTGCACGGGACGGTTCCCCTCTGTTTCAGCTGGTGAAGCTTAGCCAAAGCTATTACAGCTTGGGCAGCTCTCTGGCGACATAGGGGATCTTCTTTGGATGCTGCACATTCCAATAGGGAAGGCAAACAGCTGCTGGTCTGCTGGCAAGCGGGTGGTGTCAACGTACTGCTCAAATGCAGCAGCTCACCTATTACATTATTATTATATAAAACATTTATCATACTTCAAACCATAAAGATAAATTAAATGTCTATTACTAAGTAATTAGAAAAGAATTCGACATAATAGAAAAACTAAAAGAAAAAATAAACTTTTTATTTACACTTATTTCGAATTTTTTTATTATTTACTAATTATTTATAAATTAATTGTTTGTATTGCATTACGAAAACTAAACTACTGTTACTTTATTCAGTTAAAAATTACCTAAGAGGACTGTTGCTCTAACGGAGATGAACGTATCGCTGCTAACGATAACTTCGACCAGAGCCTGCGGTAGCTGAGCTTCAATCAAGCAGTAAACCAGCAAGGCGGTGTAGTTAAGCACCAGGTTACACCTACAAAATCACAATTCAAACGGTCAGTTATAAAAACATAAATTAAGAAAAAACCAAAGTATTAACACTAACAGTAGCAGTGGTAATAATATGTTATTAATGTTAACGATAACAGTAACATAAATGATGTAAATAAATATTTGTATGAACCTATCATAAACGCAGTTTTTATTATTAGATATTTTTAAAGTAATTATTTTTAATAAATATTTATTATTACCTGTATTTCGATATGTGATTCAGCAAGGCTTTCCCCTCCGCAGAGATGAATCCTTCCTGCAGCTTCCACGAGTCCTGTACTCGTGAAGGATCTGTCGCTTTCAACGCTACTGCAAACTCATCAGTCCACTCGGGTAAAGGCAGCCTTAGCAGGGTGTAGAAGAAATCCAAGACCCCTTTCTGCGTAAAGAAAATAAATAAAACGCAATAAATCTAACATGAATATAATAAATATTAATTTTTTCACAATTTTACTTACTCTCGTTTCTAAATGCGGGAGATACAAGACTTGCACGAGATCTTTCATAATTCCGCACGATACAAAATGCATCAGACCAGGCCATGATCTGAGCACTGAGAGAAGTGCCTGTTTGGCGCAGAGAAGTCGAAGGTCACGGTCTTCGTTATTCGCAGACAGAGTACTATTATTAGCGTTGACATCCCCGATATTACTATTATGTTTGTAATGGACGTCGCTATACGGAGCTATAAGAAAATTAAGACTCAAGCCACTTAGTCTACGACAGTGGCGATTATTGAGAAGATATAGGAAAGCTGCAACTAGCGATTCCTGCATTCGAGCGGACGGGCAGTCCAGAATTGCTGCAGATAGACACTGAATACCTCCGCATTGAGCAAAGACTCCAGGATTCAGGACACCTGGAACAAAAAATTAACTATTTTTGTTAATTTTTTATTCTAAAAGCTTATTACATAGTTCAGCGAGAACTGCAAGGGACGCTCGAACAAGTCTATCTCTTTCCTTTTGTCCGTCAGCCGCTATTGCGGAAACTGCCTGACCGAGTGCGACTGGAAATTTCACTGGTTCTGTCAGTATGAACTTGCGACAAAAACGCAGCACTTGAGCCCTTTCGGCCAAGTTGTCTAAATTTATATCCAAGCACCTGAGTACAACAAGAAATTATATTTAACTTGATTCAGATTATGAATTCTTCATTTTACTTACTTGGCAATAAAGAAATGCAAGTTTGAATCAGTTATGTATGGAATTGTGTTTTTGTTCAGAAGATGGTGGATAACTCGGAGAGCTGCCGATCGCACGGCTTTGTTTTCGTTAACGAGTGGTATCCTTAAACTAGTAAAAAGAATTAAAATTTGTATTGTACAATAATTAACAGATATACCAGATGAATACAGTAAGATAATTAATGCGGCAGTCTGTTTTTGTGATGCTGTCAATGGTTTTCGTTATAGAATTTAAGAGAGAAACAAGTTGAGTTTTTCCACTGCTCCCGTTACTGCAAAGATCGGCAATTTTTTCATAAAATAGAGCCGTTGGATCTAAAAGTAACAATTTTCATTCATTTAAATTATTATTTTAAAAAAGCATAATCTTGTTTACCTTCACTCAAAGGTGGTTTATCGCATTCTCCTTCACTTGCTGCTTCATTGAAACCTATTTTTCACATGAAAAAGAATATTTTAACTTTACTAAAACACGATTTCAAAGATAAATGTGAAAGATTTGTTTTACTTTTTAAATTTCCAAAAAGCCGGACTGTTCTTGTGGCAGCCATTTGTCAAAGAATGTAAACAAGAAAACAAATGAAGAGCGTGGAGCGTACTGTATCATTTTCATATAATTAAATAATCCCCCCCAAAATTATTAATAAATTAGCAATAGACGATTCCCCAAAAAAGTTTAAATAATAATAAGTGAATTTTTGTTTATCTTAGTATAATGAATCACTGGCTTATTTATTAATTTTTTCATTTGACTTAAAAACGTTTCGAGTTCAAACAGTAATTCGAAAACAATTCTTTTTGAAAATTAAATTTTGATCACAGAATTATTTTCGTTAGTTTTCAAATTTAATGTATTTCGAGCAGGAATGCATATGGACACGGCGCAAAGTATGTTTCAGTTTCTAGATATGAGGCGTGAAAAAATGTAGTATACAAATATAAAGAAGAAAAGTATAAACAAAGAGATATAACACATCACTTTACGATTTCCTCTTCCCGAAGACAAAAGTTTTTTCACACGATTCATGCTATTTGATAGCAAGTTTCCCGCACTGTCAAAATCGTCGTGCATCCCGTGAAGCAGCCGAACGTGGTCTTTGGTTTCGAGTTCAATATCGAAGGCCAACTGAATAGAATTAAATACTAAAAGTCAAAAGTGGTTATAATGTTGTATAGACTAATTTACGCTTTTCAGACGAGAAACTTTGTGTGCCAGTTCCTCGGCTGCCCGCTCGTTCTGCTCCTCGATCTCGTCCGCCTGCGAGGGACCTATTTCAATAGATAAAAATTTATTAATAAAATCAAAACATACAATTAATTTTGACAAAAAAAATTCGTTACTAAGAAGATTAAGTAGGACTTGAAATTCTAACACCTACTTTCTCTTGACATTTCATACAAGTTTTCTGCTTAACTGGATACAGATATTAAAAAAAAATATTACCCATATTGGAGTAGGCCCACTCGTTTTTCTTCCTGTGCGAAATTTTCGGAGAAAATTCAACTGAGTTAATAAAAATAAACTAAATCCGCCAAACGTAGTCTGACGCGACAAGTGATTCCGTTCACTTTTCCTTGTTTTGTGAGGACGTGGACTTTGAACTAACGCCATCTAGCGGTAGATTTTAGAACTAAATTATTAGTAGACAATTAATTATTTAAAATTTAAATAAATGCTTAACTAATATTAGTATTAATTAGTAATTTTTTAGACTGTTAAAAATATATACAACTTAATTTTACATAAGAGACAAAATAAAACTTGTTCAAGTAGTGATTGGCGGTTTGAACCGTTCATTTTTCTCATGAACCGTCTATTATTGAGTATATAATCCCACCAAAAGCCTTACCGAGATTGGCCGTCTCCATAAATTCGCCATTTTTGCATAAGGAATCCCTTTAAACTGCGGAAAAAAGGCTTACATATTTGAATAAGAAGTCCCTTTAAATCCCCTGTTTAAAGCACCGGGGCGAGTCACGTGACCTTTAAATCGATTTATAAAATCCCCAAAAATCTTGAGTGTTTTTTTTTATTTTTCATTTTTTTTTCCCTGAAGGACTTAAAGGTAGATTTACGGCGGTCATAACAGCAGCTTATATAGTCGACTTGACTATATAGACCCTGTTCCAAAATGGCCTCTGTAGGACCAGCCTCTCTAGTGCGGACACTCGTATAAAATAACCTTGTCATCAAAAGTGACTTTTAAAAAACTCTAAAAATCACAGAAAAATTCGACAAACATTTTGACACCAAGAAAGTTGAAAAATATTCATAAGGTGATTTAATAGAAGTGTCCGCTATAGAGAGGCAAGCAATTTAGGAATATGGCCGTATCTTAACTTGAAGCCAAATGAAACATAAATTGTAAGAATTTATTTTTTACTTCTCTTTCTTTTCTAACCTTATCACGAGAGTCCATTATTCTCATTAAGAGAACCGCCATGGCTGTTACTCACAGCAGGATTCCTCTCTGCTGTGTATGCAAATGAAGGTAATCTCCATAGTACTTCCACTTTGCAGGGAAATCCCCCTCAAATAGGGAAAATGGGGAAGAGGGAAGAGGGAAAGGGTAAAGTGTAGGGAAAAGTGAATTTTTCAAATGTAGCTTTATTCAGTAGCACGGAGGGGAAAAAAAGGAAAACTGATATTTTTCAAGCGGAGGGGAAAAAAAGGGGAAAAAAAGTGGAAGCAGTGGTAATCTTTTGTCTTGTCCTATGAAAAAGCAATGGACCTCCAATGCACATGGATGACAAGGGGGAAAAATTTCCATTTTCCCCTCTTCCCTTTATCTTTCCCCTTTTCCGAAACTCCGGGGAAAGGTGTACGCAGTGCAGTGTTTCCACTTTGCGGGGAAATTCCGGAAAAAAGGGGAAATCGGGCGTGAAAAGGAAAATAAGGGAAGAGGGAGAAGGAAAAATTTGGACTATAACCTTGTATTCTATTACGGAGGGTAAAAAGGGGAAAAAAGGGAAGAGCGGAAAAAGGGAAATAGAATTTTCAATTTTCCATTTTCCCCTCTTCCCTTATCTTTCCCCTTTTCCGAAACTCCGGGGAAAGGTGTACGCAGTGCAGTGTTTCCACTTTGCGGGAAAATTCCTTAAAGGAAAAGGGGAAATGGGGTGTGAAAAGGGAAAATAAGGGAAGAGGGAGAAGGGGAAATTTGGACTTTAACCTTGTATTCTATTACGGAGGGTAAAAAGGGGAAAATAAGGAAAGAGCGGAAAAAGGGGAAATAGAATTTTCAATTTTTCATTTTCCCCTCTTCCCTTATTTTTCCCCTTTTCCCCCCTCCTCCGTGCAAGAATATACAGGGTCTAGATTTCCTCTGTACTCTCTTCCTTTTTCTTCCCTTTTTCTTCCCTTTTCATACCCCATTCCCCCCTTTTTTCAGGAAATTTCCTTGCAAAAAGTGGAAACACTGGGTATACGAAGAGTATTTGATAACATATGATAACTTGAGGACGACATATAGATAACAGGGTTGATAACAGTGATAACATGACCCAGGTGTACGAAAATTATTGCAAGTTTCCGACCCCTTGATGATAACATTCTGACCTCCACACTAATCAAGCGTGACTTCAACGCAGCTATTTTACTACAAGACTTGGATAACACAGTTACCCAGCAGAAAATTAAGGATGTCGGCTATATCCTGAACGATGTCCGTAACATATCCTGAATATCCTGAACCACTGTTATCACCTTACATGGCGCAAATGCAATAATAATCATGATCATAATAATAATTGTATAGAAAACAGTTATCTCAAGCAGTGCCCAGCGGAAAATTAAGGATGTCGGCTACATCCTGAACGATATCCGTAACATATCCTGAATATCCTGAACCACTGTTATCACCTTACATGGCGCAAATGCAATAATAATCATAATCATGATAATAATTGTATAGAAAACAGTTATCTCAAGCAGTGGCCAGCGGAAAATTAAGGATGTCGGCTACATCCTGAACGATATCCGTAACATATCCTGAATATCCTGAACCACTGTAATCACCTTACATGACGCAAATGCAATAATAATCATGATCATAATAATAATTGTATAGAAAACAGTTATCTCAAGCAGTGGCCAGCGGAAAATTAAGGATGTCGGCTACATCCTGAACGATATCCGTAACATATCCTGAATATCCTGAACCACTGTAATCACCTTACATGACGCAAATGCAATAATAATCATGATCATAATAATAATTGTATAGAAAACAGTTATCTCAAGCAGTGGCCAGCGGAAAATTAAGGATGTCGGCTACATCCTGAACGATATCCGTAACATATCCTGAATATCCTGAACCACTGTAATCACCTTACATGACGCAAATGCAATAATAATCATGATCATAATAATAATTGTATAGAAAACAGTTATCTCAAGCAGTGCCCAGCGGAAAATTAAGGATGTCGGCTACATCCTGAACGATATCCGTAACATATCCTGAATATCCTGAACCACTGTTAACACCTTACATGGCGCAAATGAAATAATAATCATAATTATAATAATAATTGTATAGAAAACAGTTAGTTATCTCAAGCAGTGCCCAGCGGAAAATTAAGATGTCGGCTACATCCTGAATGATATCCCGTAACATACCCTGAATACCCTGAACCACACGTCCGATCGTAATCGTGTTGAGAATTGTTAAACTTGATTACTGAGGGCACCATCTAGTATCCTGAAAAGCGTTTTTTCAGGATACTATTAAGTATCCTGAACATGTATTATTCAGGCATTCAAATGTCAGGGTCCTGAACACCCTGCAAGTGAGCCAATTTCACTGCATTCAGAGTCCTGGTTGGCATCCTGAAAATGTAATTTTTCAGGATATTCTCAGGGTCCTGAAAGTATCCTTAATGTTTCTGCTGGGCTAAGGTAAATTACCCTCGTAACCTTGTATTACATAGCGCGATAGTAAGGATACGTCCATCCTGTTTGGCTACGCCAAAATGCCCTTTTTCAGGATATCTTCAGGGTCCTGAAAATATCCTTAATTTCCTGCTGGGCTAAGGTAAATTACCCTCGTAACCTTGTATTATATAGCGCGATAGTAGGATACGTCCATCAGTAATTTCACTGCATTCAGAACCCTGGTTGGCATCCTGAAAATTTATTTTTTTCAGGATATTCTCAGGGTCCTGAAAGTATCCTTAATTTTCATGTGGCTAAGGTAAATTACCCTCGTAACATTGTTCTGTATACCGCGATAATAGGATACGTCCATCAACAATTTCACCGCATTCAGAGCCCTTCAGGGTCCTGAAAATATCCTGAATTCCCTGCTGGGCTAAGGTAAATTACCCTCGTAACCTTGTATTATATAGCGCGATAGTAGGATACGTCCATCAATAATTTCACTGCATTCAGAGCCCTGATAGGCTAGGTGAAAATACCCTTTTTCAGGATCCTGAAAATATCCTTAATTTCCTGCTGGGCTAAGGTAAATTACCCTCGTAACCTTGTATTATATAGCGCGATAATAAGGATACGTCCATCAACAATTTCACCGCATTCAGAGCCCTTCAGGGTCCTGTAATAATCCTTTTTCAGGGTCCTGAAAGTATCCTTAATGTTTCTGCTGGGCTAAGGTAAATTACCCTCGTAACCTTGTATTATATAGCGCGACAGTAGGATACGTATTCTCCCTGATTGGCTTCGCGAAAATGCCCTTTGTGCATCAACAATTTCACCGCATTCAGAGCCCTTCAGGATCCTGAAAATATCCTTAATGTTTCTGCTGGGCTGAGGTAAATTACCCTCGTAACCTTGTATTATATAGCGCGATAGTAGGATACGTCCATCAATAATTTCACTCCATTCAGAGCCCTGTTTTCACTGAATTCAGAGTCCTGGTTGGCATCCTGAAAATTTATTTTTTCAGGATATTCTCAGGACCCTGAAAGTATCCTTAATTCCCTGCTGGGCTAAGGTAAATTACCCTCGTAACCTTGTATTATACAGCGCGATAGTAGGATACGTCCATCAATAATTTCACTGCATTCAGAGTCCTGGTTGGCATCCTTAAAATGTAGTTTTTCAGGATATTCTCAGGGTCCTGAAAATATCCCTAATTTTCTGCTGGGCTAAGGTAAATTACCCTCGTAACCTTGTATTATATAGCGCGATAATAAGGATACGTCCATCAACAATTTCACCGCATTCAGAGCCTTCAGGGTCCTGTAATAATCCTTTTTCAGGGTCCTGAAAGTATCCTTAATGTTTCTGCTGGGCTAAGGTAAATTACCCTCGTAACCTTGTATTATATAGCACGATAGTAAGGATACGTCCATCAATAATTTCACCGCATTCAGAGCCCTTCAGGATCCTGAAAATATCCTGAATTCCCTGCTGGACTAAGGTAAATTACCCTCGTAACCTTGTATTATATAGCGCGATAGTAAGGATACGTCCATCAACATAAAACAGCGGTGCTTTCCCTTCCAGCAAAGAGAGTGAGAGAGAGAGAGATATATAAGATTGGTTGTCCCATTTTCAGCACACGTTTTCCAAGCTGCCAAGCATCTCAACAATAAAAACAAACGGTTACAAAAACAGTCGAATAAATACAAGTTTTTCTTTTGGTTTCTTTCTTCACAGCTTCGGATCCTATATCCACTCAGCACGCCAAGTGAAAATGAAATTTCTTACTTGAGAGAGAAAAAAAAAGAAAAATCCTTCACAAGTAGATATATATACAATATGTGTATATTTATGTGTGTGTGTATATATAATCTAATAGTATATAATAATAATAGTACATAAGTATATAAACTAAGTAGATTCCTTCATAAGTAGATATATATATATGTGTGTGTGTATGTATATCTAACTTAGATATATAATCTAAGTATAAAATCTAAGTATATACTTAAGTATATATATAAGTAGTACTATCTATAGTAGTATGTATTTTTTTTTTTATAAAGGGGCATACTCGAAACTCGAGTTTTACCCAATTGTATTACACTGAACACTTTACATGATAAGCACAGGGATGCAGGTTACTATCTAGGGAAGGTAACGAAGTATACGAATAGTAGTATGTATCTAAGTATATAAACTAATATAAGTATATAATCTAAGTAGTAATGTCTATAGTAGTAAGTATATATCTAAGTATATAATCTAATAGTATATAAGTATGTAATCTAAGTATATATTTGTAAAGTATATATCTAAGTAGTAATATCTTTAGTAGTAAGTATGTATCAAAGTATGTAATCTAAGTATATATGTAAGTATATAACTAAGTAGTAATGTCTATGGGAGTAAGTATATACCCCAGTATATATTCTAATATAAATATATAATCTATCCATATAATCTAATAGTATATAAGTATATACTCTAAGTAGTAATGTCTATAGTAGTAAGTATATGTCTAAGTATATAATTTAAGTAAACAATCTAAGTATATATGTAAGTATATATCTAACTAGTAATATCTACAGTAGTATGTATCTAAGTATATAATCTAAGTATATAATCTATCTATATGATCTAATATAGCTCTCACAAATTTTTAGAGTTTCTCACTGAGATCTCACTGAGCCTCTATTCCAGATTCTACATACTCTATGAGAATTTTCAGTCGGGAAATATAGATATATATAATATATATATATATACATCCTGAACGATATCCGTAACATATCCTGAATATCCTGAACCACATCCGTTCGTGGATGAGTAAAAAAACAACCGTGTTGAGAATTATGAATCTTGATTATTGAGGGTACCATTAAGTATCCTGAAAAGCGTTTTTTCAGGACGCTGTTCAGTACCCTGAACATGTATTATCCAGGTATTCCAATGTCAGGGTCCTGAACACCCTGGAAGTGGGCCAATTTTACTTCACTCAGAGTCCTGGTTGGTATCCTGAAAGTGACCTTTTCAGGAGATTTTCAGTGTCCTGGAACTATCCTCAATTTTCTGCTGGGTTGAAAAAAAAACAATCCTTCACAAATAGATATTTTAGAGTTTCTCACTGAGATCTCACTGAGCCTCTGTTCCAAATTCTACATACTCCATGAGAATTTTCACTTGGGAAATATATATATATATATATGATAAAAATTCAGTATCTAGAAAAAATTATAAAATTAGATGAAATTAAATATCAATAAAAATAAATAAATGTGAATAAAATTAAATAATAAAAAGTAAATTAAAAAATAAAAATTATATATCTATATATATATATTATATAAGATATATAATATATATATATGAGAAAAAATTTTAGTATCTATAAAAATTATAAAATTATATAAAATTAAAAATATATAAAATAAAATAATAAAAAAATAAATAACATAATAAAAAATTAGATATCTATATATATATATATTAAATATAATAAATATATATATATATATATGATAAAAAATTGAGTGTCTATAAAAATTATAGAATTAGACGAAAATAAAAATAAATAAAGATAAATAAAGATAAAGAAATATAAATAAATATAAATAAAATAAAATACAATAAAATAATAAAAAAATAAAAAAATAGATACCTATATATATATATTATATCTTAAATATAATATAATATAATATCTATATAATATGATATAATAAAATATATATATATTAAGATATCTTATATAATAATAATAATATAGATATGTATGATAAAAAATTTGAGTGCTGTGTGATTGGGGGTGCGAAGGAGGACGTCCTGCTGAGAATCTCTCGGCTTGACCCAAATGAAGAAATCAACGGGGGTCTTTGTGTCGGATGTATTGACCAAAAACACGGCAATAACTTGATAATCTCCTCATTGGATATAAAACTCTCGTCCCTGGGCCCTGGTCTTCCGACCCGACAACTTCTTTAGTCACTGCGCCTTTTGATAGGATTACAAAGCCTTCTTATAACAACCCATCCCCCTCCACCATACTAAGAAATAAGCTCACGTACCCGATAGCCAAAGTTATACGGTTGAGTAGTGAGTGAATAGGTAGCTGAACACTAGCTTCCCTCGGAATCATTAGTTGAGGGCTAGCTGAACTCTAGTTTCCCTCTGAATCATTAGCTGAGGGCTAGCTGAAAAATATAACAACCCTCCATACTAAGAAATAAGCTCACGTACCAGATAGCAAGAGTCATACGGTTGAGTACCGAGTGAATAGGTAGCTGAACACTAGCTTCCCTCGGAATCACTAGCTGAGGGCTAGCTGAAAAATATAACAATCCCCCCATACTAAGAAATAAGCTCACGTACCCGATAGCAAGAGTCATACGGTTGAGTAGTGAGTGAATAGGTAGCTGAACGCTAGCTTTCCTCTGAATCAATAGCTGAGGGTAGCTGAAAAATATAACACCCCCCGCCCCATACTAAGAAACAAGGGGTCCGAAACTCCCAGGTCAAGTGTACGAAGATTATTTGATAACATATGATAACAGGTAGATAATAGGCTGATAACACTGATAACACGACCTAGGTGTACGAAGATTATTGGAAGTTTCGGACCCCTTGCTAAGAAATAAGCTCACGTACCCGATAGGAAAGTTATACGGTTGAGTACCGAGTGAATAGGTAGCTGAACACTAGCTTCCCTCTGAATCACTAGTTGAGGGCTAGCTGAAAATATAACAATCCCCCCAATACTAAGAAATAAGCTCACGTACCCGATAGCCAAAGTCATACGGTTGAGTAGTGAGTGAATAGGTAGCTGAACGCTAGCCTCCATCTGAATCACTAGCTGAGGGGTAGCTGAAAAATATAACACCCTCCGCCCCATACTAAGAAACAAGGGGTCCGAAACTCCGAGGTCAAGTGTACAAAGATTATTTGATAACATGCGATAACACGTAGATAATAGGTAGATAACAGGTAGATAATAGACTGATAACAGTGATAACCTTGATACCTAGGTGTATCAAGATTATTGGGAGTTTCGGACCCCTCGCTAAGAAATAAGCTCACGTCCCGAAAGCAAGAGTCATACAGTTGAGTACCGAGTGAATAGATAGCTGAACACTAGCCTCCCTCTGAATCACTAGCTGAGGGCTAGCTGAAAAAGTGAGCCATCTGAATAATGGGTTGAATACTGCATGACTAAGTTCTTGAGAGATTCAAGCGTACGAACCGTATGAAAGTGGAGCAATTTCACGCTGTTATCCAGCTGAATCTGTGGCAGTCATGCACCATTCAGAGGGTTATTCCGACGTTTGACTGTAGCGCACCTCTTTTCTATTGGGGAGGCCCCCGATAGAAAAGTCGTACGGTTGAGTAGTGAGTGAATAGGTAGCTGAACACTAGCTTCCCTCTGAATCACTAGCTGAAGAGTAGCTGAACTGACTTTAGTTACTAAAACTGAACCCTGTGAATAAGGGGTTGAATACTGCATGACTAAGTTCTTGAGAGGTTCAAGCGTACGAACCATGTGAATGTGGACCAATTTCACACTATCGTCTAGCTGAATCTGTGGTAATCATGCACCATTAAGAGGGTTATTCCGACGTCCTTTGCTTTACTTGCTCATACCATCTCTTATCATCGTGTTACTAAGATTCTCTGTTATCATGTTAACATCCGATTTTCTGGAATAGTGTGGAACTATACTAAAGATACACCGCCCCATAAGAGAAAAGGGCAAGGGGTCCGAAACTTGCAATAATCTTCGTACACCCAAGTCATGTTATCAACATGTTATCTCCGTGTTATCATATGTTATCAAATAATCTTCGTACACTTTTCCTCGGAGTTTCGGACCCCTTGGAAAAGGGTTACACGTATGGTAAATCTTAAATAGTTGTAGTGTTACATGATCCCAAACTATCAACTATCAAACTATAGACTTTCTTACAGGCCATACGTGATGAATGAATTATGCATGAATTTTAAATTTTTTTCATTTCAGGATCCTGAATTTTAAGATTCTCGGACAATGGCGGTAAGAATCTTGAATCCGGATCATGAGTCTTTTTACTTTAGGATCCTGAATTTTAAGATTCCCGGACAATGGCGATAAGAATCTTGAATCTGGATCAAGAATCTTGATGTGTGTGAAGATTCTTAATGGATATAGGCCTTGATTGGTAGATATAACGATGCGTGAAATAACTTACGACTTGATGGAGACGATTTTTCATGGACGCCATTTTTTCCACAGAAGCTTTTATACCATCTCTTGTAAATATTATATATTTATAATAATAAATATATAATAATTATAATAATAATAATTCATAGTAAATATAAATATTTATACTCTTGTAAAAAAAACTACTGTTATCCGTTTATTCTATCAGTATTGTCAAAGATTAGCAAAGGTTACCCGGTAGAAAAGTCATACGGGTGAGTAGTGAGTGAATAGGTAGCTGAACCCTCGGAATCACTAGCTGAAGAGTAAGCTGTACCGACTTTAGTTACTAAAAATGAACCCTCTGAATGAGGGGTTGAATACTGCATGACTAAGTTCTTGAGAGGTTCAATCGTACGAACCGTGTGAAAGTGGGCTGACTCACACTATCATCTAGCTGAATCTGTAGTAATCATGCACCATTCAGAGGGTTATTCTGACGTTTGACTATAGCGCACCTTTTTTCTATTGGGGAGGCCCCCGATAGAAAAGTCATACTGTTGAGTAGTGAGTGAATAGGTAGCTGAACACTAGCTTCCCTCTAAATTACTAGCTGAAGAGTAGCTGAACTGACTTTAGTTACTAAAAATGAACCCTCTGAATAAGGGGTTGAATACTGCATGACTAAGTTCTTGAGAATTCAATCGTACGGACCGTGTGAAAGTGGGCCGATTTCACACTATCATCTAGCTGAATCTGTGGTAATCATGCACATGGAGGATAGTTGAAAATATTATCAAAAGTTATCAGTGCGTTATCGACTGTTATGAGAAAAGCCGCTGTGGTAAACGGTTTATGGAGAACAGTGTTTCTCCTTTTCAGTTTTCCCTTTTTCCCTCTTCCCTTATCTTTCCCCTTTTCCCCCCTCCGTGCTAGAATATACAGGGTCTACATGTCCTCTTCAGTGCTTCCACTTTCAAGTTTGGGCTTTCCCTGGTATGAGCCTCTATTTTCCCTTTTTCCCCCTCAGACAACAATTTTTTGATTTTCCCTTATTTTCCCCTCTGATTTTTCCGTTTTCCCTTGTTCTTCCCTTCCATTTGTAATTACTGAAAAACACAGTTATTGATTTCCAAAGGGAAAACTAATTACTGTTGACCAAAAATGCGTCAAATAACATGTCTCTATAGAAGGAAGTCAAGATTTCTTCAGTTTCCCTGGTTTTTCCCCTCTTCCCCGATTTTTCCCTTCCTAGGGCTTTTTTCCCTGAAAACAGGGAATTTCCCCTAAAAGTGGAAGCACTGATCCTCTTTACCCCCTTCTCTTCTTCTTCCCTTTTCAGATCCTATTTCCCCCCTTTTTCGGGGAATTTCCCTGCAAAAATGGAAACATTGGTGGAGAACTAGGAGAGAAAAAAAAATCTATAAATATTCTCCTGATAGAAATCGTTACATTTGTCAAAAGCGCGGCCAATGTCACGCTGCCTTCATTTTTCACGTCACTTTGCCGGTGACAATTTATCATGTGGGAAAAAATCACTGCTTTAAAAAAAAGTGAATTTTTTTTTTCACCATTAAATAATATATAATAAATAATAATAATAATAATAATAATAATAATAATAATAATAATAATAATAAATAATCATTGAAATATTTTATAATGATAATAATAGTAATTCATATTTAATAATAATAGTCAAATAATCAAATAAAAATGAAATAGTAAATAATAATAATAATAAATAGTCATTTAAATATTTAATAATAATAATAATAATTAATATTTAGTAATAATAATCAAATAATCAAATACAAATAAAATAATAAATAATTATAATAATAAATAGTCATTTTAAATATTTAATAATAATAATTAATATTTAATAATAATAATCAAATAATCAAATAATCAAATAAAAATTTGATTTCCGCTCGAAAAGTGAGAAGTGTAAACGTAAAAATCTTGAATTAAAAGAAAAGATAAATGAAAAATAAAAGATTTTGTAAGGTGATAATACTAGGTAATAATACTAGGTGATAATAATGGGTGATAATAATAGGTGATAATAATAAGTGATAATAGTAGGTGATAATAATAGGTGATAATACTAGGTGAAAATACAAGGTGATAATAGTAGGTGATAATACTAGGTGGTAATAGTAGGTGGTAATACTAGGTAATAATAGTAGGTGATAATACTAGGTGATAATACCAGGTCATAATACTAGGTGATTATACCAAGTCTAATACTAGGTCATAATACCAGGTCACAATACTAGGTGATAATACTAGGTGATAATAATGGGTGATAATACCAGGTCATAATCCTTGGTAATAATTCCAGGTCATAATACTAGGTGATAATAATAAGTAATAATAATAAGAGATAATACTAGGTAATAATGATAGGTGATAATACTAGGTGATAATACCAGGATTCTATTAGAATCTAACCTGGATACCCTTGGTGATAGACAAATTTATATTCACATAAATCAACACTTGCCTGAAATTATCGATTGATCGATCGATTCCAATCGATTATTGAATCATAAAATGTGCTGACCAGTGCTTTTGCCTACACTCCACACATTTTCAACTTTTTCTTTTCCTAATCTCATAATGGAATTATTAATCGAGTTACATATTTTCCTGGAACTCTTGCTTGTAATCGCCGAATCAGTATTTCCACCATTTTCCCCCTTTTTTCCCCCTCCGCTACAGGGAATATAAATATCAGTTTCCCTTTTTCCCCATCCGTGATACTGGGTAAAGCTACGTCTGTAATCTCACTTTCCCCTTTTCCCCCCTCCGCGATACTGAGTAAAGCTACATTTGTAAATTCACTTTTCCCTTTTTTCCCCTCCGCTTGTAAATACTGAGTAAAGCTACATTTGTAAATTCACTTTTCCCTTCATTTTCCCCTTCCGCTTGAAATATCAGTTTCCCTTTTTCCCCCTCCATGATACTGTGTAAAGCTACATTTGCAAATTCACTTTTCCCTCAATTTTCCCCTTCCGTTTGAAAATATCAGTTTCCCTTTTTCCCCCTCCGTGATACTGGGTAAAGCTACATTTGTAAATTCACTTTTCCCTTTTTTCCCCCTCCGCGATACTAGGTAAACTACATCTCTAAAATCACTTTTCCCTCCATTTTCCCCTTCCGCTTGAAAATGTCAATTTCCCTTTTTCCCCCTCCATGATACTGGGTAAAGCTACATCTGTAAATTCACTTTTCCCTCCATTTTCCCCTTCCGCTTGAAAATATCAGTTTCCCTTTTTTCCCCCTCCGTGATACTGGGTAAAGCTACATTTGTAAATTCACTTTTCCCTTTTACCCCTCTGTGATACTGAGTAAAGCTACATTTGTAAATTCACTTTTCCCTCCATTTTCCCCTTCCGCTTGAAATATCAGTTTCCCTTTTTCCCCCTCCATGATACTGTGTAAAGCTACATTTGTAAATTCACTTTTCCCTCAATTTTCCCCTTCCGCTTGAAAATATCAGTTTCCCTTTTTCCCCTCCGTGATACTGAGTAAAGCTACTTCTATAAACTCACTTTTCCCTTTTTTCCCCTTCCGCTTGAAAATATCAGTTTCCCTTCCCCCCCCCCCCCCTCCATGATACTGGGTAAAGCTACATTGGTAAATTCACTTTTCCCTTTTTCCCTCTCCGTGATACTGAGTAAAGCTACATCTCTAAAATCACTTTTCCCTCCATTTTCCCCTTCCGCTTGAAAATACCAGTTTCCCTTTTCCCCCCTCTGTGATACTGAGTATGGCTACATCTGTAAATTCACGTTTCCCTCCATTTTCCCCTTCCGCTTGTAAATATCAGTTTCCCTTTTTTCCCCCCTCCGTGATACTGGGTAAAGCTACATCTGTAAATTCACTTTCCCCTTTTCCCCCTCCGTGATACTGAGTAAGGCTACATTTGTAAATTCACTTTTCCCTCCATTTTCCCCTTCCGCTTGAAAATATCAGTTTCCCTTTTTCCCCCTTCGTGATACTGAGTAAAGCTACATCTGTAAATTCACTTTTCCCTTTTTTCCCCCTCCGTGATACTGAGTAAAGCTACATCTGTAAATTTACTTTTCCCTTCATTATCCCCTTTCCCTCTTCCCCATTTTCCCTATTTGAGGGAATTTCCCTGCAGAGTGGAAGCACTGTGCTGAATGCTCAGCAATTATATTGTATATTATATATTATAATATATTTTATATTTATTATATTAGTATTATATTTATTATTATACATTATTATATTATATTATTAGTATAGATTAATTATTAGAACTAATACTAATAATACTTATTATTAAATAATAAGACAATATATTATAATATATTATATATTATATTATTATTGGAATTTTTTACACAGTCACGTGATGTTAACAACGTGTTGTCCATAATGTAATCATAAAACTTTTCTTGCTGTGCGGAATAGTTATGACTTGCGTATATCCAAAAAAAGTTCATTAAAAAGACTAACCTCTCTACTGCGGACACCCGAATAAAATACTTGGAATGTAAAATTTTAATTTTAAACACGCTTAAAAATCACAGAAAAATTTGCGAAACATTTTGGTATCAAGAAAGTTTCAAAATAATTTGAGTTTGATTTAATAACGGTGTCCGTTATAGAGAGGCGAGCGTTAGGAATATAGGCTCTATACATACGTCGTATATCCAAAAAGTTCATTAAAAAGACTAACCTTTCTACTGCGGACACACGAATAAAATACTTGGAATGTAAAATTTTAATTTTAAATACGCTTAAAAATCACAGAAAAATCTGCGAAACATTTTGGTATCAAGAAAGTTTCAAAATAATTTGAGTTTGATTTAATAACGGTGTCCGCTATAGAGAGGTCGAGCTTTAGGAATATAGGCTCTATAAATGCGGCGGATATCCAAAAAGTTCATTAAAGACTAGCCTCTCTACTGCGGACACTCATATAAAATACTTGGAATTTAAAGTTTTAATTTTAAATATGACTAAAAATCACAGAAAAATCTGCGGAACATTTTGGTATCAAGAAAGTTTCAAAATAATTTGAATTTGATTTAATAACGGTGTCCGTTATAGAGAGGCGAGCATTATGAATATAGGCTCTATACAAAAAGTTCATTAAAGACTAACCTCTCTACTGCGGACACTCAAATAAAATACTTGGAATGAAAAATTTTAATTTTAAATATTCCTAAAAATCACAAAAAATCTGAGAAACATTTTGGTATCAAGAAAGTTTCAAAATAATTTGAATTTGATTTAATAATGGTGTCCGCTATAGAGAGGCGAGCGTTAGGAATATAGGCTCTATACATGCGGCGGATATCCAAAAAGTCCATTAAAGACTAACCCCTCTACTGCGGACACACAAATAAAATACTTGGAATGTAAAATTTTAATTTTAAACACGCCTAAAAATCACAGAAAAATTTGAGGAACATTTTGGTATAAAGAAAGTTTCCAAATAATTTGAATCTGATTTTATAATGGTGTCCGTTATAGAGAGGCCGAGCGTTAGGAATATATGCTCTATCAATGTTCCCACTTTCTGTTTTCCCTTTTTCCTTCAAGAGGGCTCTGTTTTCCCTTTTCATCCCTTGGCTTGAAGACACCAATTTCCCCCTTTTTTCCCCTCCGTGCTAGGATATCAAGCTATGTACCTTTTTCCTTATTTTTCCCTTTTTTATTTCAGGGAATTTCCCTGCAAAGTGGGGAGCCCTGTCTATAGACCCTATTCCAAAAAGACCTCTGTAGACCAACCTCTCTACTACGGACACTCCTGTAGAACAACCGTATCAATGAATCGACTTGAAAATACGTCTAAAAAACGCCAAAAAATCTGAGAAACAATTTGACACCAGAAAAGTTAAAAAATATTAATGAATTGATTTGATATAAGTGTCCGCTATAGTGAGGTGCACGTTTTTGGAATAGGCCCTGTACAGTAGGCCGATATATATATGTATATGCGGGGAAAGGGAATGCGCTGATTATCAGGTTGAGTAATATGTAAATAGGGATTGGCCAGGTAATGAGATTGTATAGCAAGGGCAATAATAGTTGTAAATCCACAGCAAAAAGAATGATTGCCCAGACACCCCGCCGCATGTGTGCGAATCGCCGCTGGCCGATTGATGGAGTCCCAGCGATCCCACAACCACAAGGGGGGTCCGAAACTACCGAGGATTATTTGATAACACATGATAATAGGTTGATAACAGTGATAAAATGACCTAGGTGTATGAAGATTGGTGGAAGTTTTGGACCACAAGCGGGTCCGAAACTCCCGAGGAAAAGTGTACGAGGATTATTTGATAACACATGATAACACGGAGATAACAGTGATAAAATGACCTAGGTGTACAAAGAGTGGTGGAAGTTTCGGACCTCTTGTCCAGAACCGCAAGGGGGTCCGAAACTACCGAGGAAAAGTGTACGAGGATTATTTGATAACATATGATAACAGGTTGATAACAGTGATAAAATGAACTAGGTGTACAAAGATTATTGCAAGTTTTGGACCCCTTGTCCACAACCACATTCAGGGTTGGCTACTTTTAAGATTTATTCTCATATACTAAGAATCTTGACACTTACTATAAGTATTGTAATTAAATAGTAAGTTAGTTAAGTTAGTAAGCAGTAGTCAGTTAATTAATACGTAATTAGTAAGTATAACTCAATAATAACTAAGTTAGTTAGTAAGTAATAGTCAGTTAAGTAATACGTAGTTAGTAAGTATAATTCAATAATAACTAAGTTAGTTAGTAAGTAGTAATGAGTTAAGTAATACGTAGTTAGTAAGTATAACTCAATAACAACTAAGTTAGTTAGTAAGTAGTAGTCATTTAAGTAATACGTAGTTAGTAAGAATAATTCAGTTATAAGTAAGTTAGTAAGTAGTAGTCAGTTAAGCAATACGTAGTTAGTAAATATAATTCAATTATAAGTAAGTTAGTTAGTAAGCAGTAGTCAATTAAGTAATACGTAGTTAGTAAATATAATTCTATAATAACTAAGTTAGTTAGTAAGTAGTAGTCAGTTAAGTAATACGTAGTTAGTAAGTATAATTCTATAAATAAAAAATTTAATTAAGAATCTTGGTAATACTATTATTATGTGTTTGATGAATAATACGATGATTATTATATTATATTATATTATTATATATTATTATTATTATTATTATATTATATATTACAGTATGTTAATTTATACGATATTACTGCTTTTAATTACCTAATTTATTACTACTAATTAATATAAATATTTATATTATTTTTTATTATTATTTTATTATTTATAATATTTTAATTAACGAATCAAAGAATTCTAGATTAATTATTTTAATCAACTGATTTATTATACAAAGAATCTTCCATCTGAGAATCATGTCAGAAACAATGTTTCCCCTTTTGCAGGGAAATTCCCCGAAAAAGGGGGGAAATAGGGTCTCAAAAGGGGAAGAAAAATAGAAGAGGGTAAAGAGGGGAACTCTAGACACTGTATATTCTAGCACGGAGGGGGGAAAAGGGGAAAGATAAGGGAAGAAAAAGAGAAGAGGGTAAAGGGGAACTCTAGACATTGTATATTCTAGCACGGAGGGGGGAAAAGGGGAAAGATAAGGGAAGAAAAAGAGAAGAGGGTAAAGAGGGGAAATCTAGACATTGTATATTCTAGCACGGAGAGGGGAAAAGGGGAAATATAAGGGAAGAAAAAGAGAAGAGGGTAAAGAGGGTAAATCTAGACATTGTATATTCTAGCACGGAAGGGGAAAAAGGGGAAAGATAAGGGAAGAAAAAGAGAAGAGGGTAAAGTGGGAAATCTAGACATAATATATTCTAGCACGGAGAGGGGAAAAGGGAAAGATAAGGAAAGAAAAGAGGAAGAGGGTAAAGAAGGGAACTCTAGACATGATATATTCTAGCACGGAGAGGGAAAAGGGGAAAGATAAGGGAAGAAAACGAGAAGAGGCTAGAGGGGAGATCTAGACGTATATTCTAGCACGGAGGGGGAAAAGTGGAAAGATAAGGGAAGAGGGGAAAAAGGGAAAACTGAAAAGGGGAAACACTGGTCAGGAATTTCAAGATTCCCGCTACTCAACCCATGTTATCAACTTGTTATCACTTTATCATCCACTCTATTATACCGTCTATACTGTTATTTTAACCAGTGGCGAACCAAGGGGTCCGAAACTCGGTGGACAAGTGTACGAAGATTATTTGATAACATACGATAACACGGAGATAACATACGATAACAGGTTGATAACTGTGACAACATGACCTAGGTCTACGAAGATTATTTGATAACATACGATAACACGAGGTAACACGGAAATAACAGGTTGATAACTGTGATAACACGACCTAGGTGTACGAAGATTATTTGATAACACGTGATAACACGAGGGTAACACGGAGATAACAGGTTGATAACTGTGACAGCATGACCTAGGTCTACGAAGATTATTTGATAACATACGATAACACGTGGATAACTTACGATAACAGGTTGATAACTGTGACAACATGACCTAAGTGTACGAAGATTATTGCAAGTTTCCGACCCCTTGTGGCGAACCCTGTGACCAGCAAAGCTTTTTCATGCATAATTCATCACTTACTTAGAGATTATCAACTCTTTCTCTTCTTATGCCAACATATAAGCAGAGGTTGTGGTAAAAAAATAAAAAAAATCTGTACACTTAATAACCATCCAGAGCCCTTTAAATACCAAGGGGTCCGAAACTCTGAGAAAGGTGTAGGAAGATTATTTGGTAACATATGATAACACGGAGATAACATGGAGATAACAGGTTGATAACTGCGATAACATGACCTAGGTGTACGAAGATTACTTGATAACACATGATAACACGGAGATAACATGGAGATAACAGGTTGATAACAGTGATAACATGACCCGGCTATACGAAGATTATTGGAAGTTTCGGACCCCTTGTTAAATAACCATCTAGAGCCCTTTAAATACCAAGGGTCCGAAACTACGAGGAAAGGTCTACGAAGATTACTTGATAACACATGATAACACGGAGATAACATGAAGATAACAGGTTGATAACTGTGATAACATGACCTAGGTGTACGAAGATTACCTGATAACACGTGATAACACGGAGATAACATGGAGATAACAGGTTGATAACAGTGATAACATGACCTAGGTGTACGAAGATTATCTGATAACACGGAGATAACATGGAGATAATAGGTTGATAACAGTCATAACATGACCCGGGTGTACGAAGATTATTGCAAGTTTCGGACCCCTGGTTAAATAACCATCCAGAGCCCTTTAAATACCAAGGGGTCCGAAACTCCGAGGACAAGTGTACGAAGATTATTTGATAACACGTGATAACACGGAGATAACATGGAATAACAGGTTGATAACAGTGATAACATTACCTAGGTGTAGCAAGATTATTGGAAGTTTCGGACCCCTTGCTTAATAACCATCCAGAGCCCTTTAAATACCAACCTTTTCTCCTTGACCATGTCAATGAGTTCCCATTTGTATAAAAACATATTAGTTCTATGTTGTAGGTTTTTTTTATTGTGTTCACTATGGGATTTGAGGAGAGGGGGTTGGCAACTGAACGAAAATTGTGTCATGTTATCAAGGGTTATCAATCGTGTTAGCAAGTGTTATCAAGGGTTGTTAATCGTGTTATCAAGTGTTATCAGCACGTAGGTTTTATTGTGTTCATTACGGGATTTGAAGGAGGGGTTGGCAACTGAACGAAAATTGTATCGAGTTATCAGTTGTTATCAGTGTTATCAATCATTTCATGTGTTATCAAGGTTATCAGCACGTAGGTTTTATTGTGTTCACTATGGGATCTGAGGAGAGGGGTTGACAACTGAACGAAAATTGTGTAGCGTTATCAGTGTTATCAGTGTTATCAATCGTTTCATGTGTTATCAAGGTTATCAGCAGATAGGTTTTATTGTGTTCATTATGGGATTTGAGGAGCGGGGTCGACAACTGAACGAAAATTGTGTCGTGTTATCAGTGTTATCAACAATTTCATGTGTTATCAAGGGTTATCAGCACATAGGTTTTATTGTGTTCATTATGGGATTTGAGGAGAGGGCTTGGCAACTGAACGAAAATCGTGTCGTGTTATCGAGGGTTATCAACAATTTCATGTGTTATCAAGGTTATTAATCGTGTTATCAAGTGTTATCAGCACGCAGGTTTTATTGTGTTCACTATGGGATCTGAGAAGAGGGGGTTGGCAACTGAACGAAAATTGTGTCGTGTTATCAATTGTTATCAGTGTTATCAATCATTGCATGTGTTATCAAGGGCTATCAGCACGTAAGTTTTATTGTGGGGCCTGAAACTTCGAGGAAAAGTGTTTTAAGTTTATTTGATAACACATGATAACACGGAGATAACATGGAGATAACAGGATGATAACAGTGACAATGTGACCTAGGTGTACGAAGATTATTTTATGTTTCGGACCCCTTGATGTTGACCATGGGATTCGAGGGGAGGGTTGGCAACTAAACAAAAATTATTATCGTTTTATCAATTGTTATCAATCGTGTTATCAAGTGTTATCAGCACGTAGGTTTTATTATGTTGACCATGGTGTTCGAGGAGAGGGGTTCGGAACTAAAAGAAAATTTTTATCGTGTTATCAGTTGTTATCAATCGTATTATCAAGTGTTATCAGCACGTAGGTTTTATTGTGTTGACCATGGGGTTCGAGGAGAGGGGGTTCGCAACTAGAAGACAATTACTATCGTCTTATCAATCATTTCACGTGTTATCAAGGGTTATCAATCGTGTTATCAAGTGTTATCAGCACGCAGGTTTTACTGTGTTGACCATGGGTTCGAGGAAAGAGGGTTCGCAACTAAACAAAAATATTACCGTGTTATCAAGTGTTATCACCAAGAAAAATATCCTTATAATGAAAATATAAGTAAATTTATTTCGTAAATAACTTAATAAAATAAAATAAATACAATAAATTAAAATTAGCATTTGACTGAATAAAATCTATAATCACGTAATAAACAAGTAATAATAATAATATAATATAATAATAATAATATTCTTATGAATAGTCTTATGGGGCAATAGGCCTACGGCCTAAGCCGAGAAGAAATAAATAAATAAATTAATATAATAATAATAAATGTAGAATAGTACAGTAATAAATAATTAATAATAATAATAAAATATTATAATAATAGAATGTAGAATAGTGCAGTATTGACTGTATGGAATACTACTACATTTGCAATCTTTGGTAGTTTGGTAGTTAGTAGTTTTTTAGTTTAATAATATATAATAGGATTAATAGCATAATAATCACAACAAATAACAATATAGTAGTACATAAATAATATATAATAGGATTAATAGTATAATAATAAACAATAAGTAATACTACTGTAGTAGTAGCAGTAGTAGTAGTATCACTATTATTAGTATTTTTTTTAAACTAGTCAGCCTACTCGATTAATGCATCTGCAAGTAATAACATAGTAGTAAATAAATAATAGATAATAGGATTAATAGTATAATAATAAACCGTAAATAATAATATAGTATTAGATAAATAATATATAATATTATTAATATTATAATAATAAACAACAAGTAATAATATAGTAGTAGATGAATAATATATATGTAACAATAATATAATAATAAAATTACATATTAATAATTATAAGATTATTTATAATAGGATCAATAGTGTAATAAATTAGTAAATTAATATACAATATTATTAATAATATAATAATAAACACTAAGTAATAATAATAAAATTTTTTGTAATAGGATCAACAGTATAATAAATTAATCAATTAATATATAATATTATTAATAATACAATAATAAACACTAAGTAATAATAATAAAATTATTTATAATAGGATCAATAGTATAATAAATTAATCAATTAATATATTATATTATTAATAGTAGACTTCAGTCCAATACATGGAAAAAAAATATTATTAATAATATAATATTAAATAATAAGTACATATAATATATATAATATATATAATATATAATAATATATAAAATAATATAATAATCCATAGGCCTTTGGCCTGATGCTTGGATGGAAATAAAAAAAAAATATAATAATAATAATATAATAATAGTATATATAATATAATAATAAAATTTTAATATTTTTTTTCCTTCAGCAAGAGGTTATAAAAGGGACCGTCAGTGCGGAACTTGGGTTCAGTACGTGTTCTGCTTGCGACGGGAGCGGACCTTAATATCTTCTCCGGCGGATTTTTTCCATCCAAATCTTTGAATCCATTTGGTAAATAAAACTCGATAATTATGCGGAAGAACTCTTGAGTGATTCACAAAGATTTCCGGTTTGACTAATCATCAACGACGTCCTATCAAATCCAACGGAAATGAAAGTTTCTCTATCACGCACCCATCAAACGGTATTTTAAAAGTCTTTGTAACATAAGATTCTCAAGATTCTTTGTAAGAATCTTACAAATTTATCATTCATTAAGTATTAAGATAGTTATAATATTAGTATTAAATATTATTAGCTATTTTATTAAAAGTCTTTATAAGAATCTACAAATCCATTATTCATTAAATATTAAGATAGTTATTATTATTATTAATTTATGATTAATTATTATATTTGAAAGTCTTTGTACATAAGATTCTCAAGATTCTTGACAAGAATCTTACAAATTTATCATTGGTTAAGTATTAAGATAGTTATATTATTACTATTAGTTATTATATTAAAAGTCTTTGTATATAAGATTCTTAAGATTCCTATTATGAATCTTACAAATTCAACATTATTAAGTATTAAGATAATTATAATATTAGTATTAATTATTATTTTAAAAGTCTTTGTACATAAGATTCTCAAGATTCTTTATAAGAATCTTACAAATTTATCATTCATTAAGTATTGAGATAGTTATAATATTAGTATGAATTATTATTTTAAAAGTCTTTGTACATAAAATTCTCAAGATTCCTTATACGAATATTACAAATCAATCATTCGTCAAGTATTAAGATAGTTATAATATAAGTATTAATTATTATTTTAAAAGTCTAGTACATAAGGTTCTTAAGATTCTTTATAAGAATCTTACAAATTTATCATTCATTAAGTATTAAGATAGTTATAATAATAGTAATAATTACTATTAATCATTATATTAAAAGTCTAGTACATAAAATTTTTACGATTTTTTATACAAATATTACAAATCCATCATTCATTAAGTATTAAGGCAGTTAAAATATTATTATTAATTAGTATTAATTACTATATTTACAAGTCTTTGTACATAAGATTCTCAAGATTCCTATTGTGAATCTTACAAATCCATTGTTATTAAGTATTAAGATAGTTATAATAATAGTATTAATTATTATTAATTATTATTTTGAAAGTCTTTGTACATAAATTCTTAAGATTCTTTATAAGAAAATATTACAAATCCATTATTCATTAAGTATTAAGATAGTTAATATTCTTATTATTAACTATTATTATTAGTTATTATATTTAAAAGTCTTTGTGCATAAGATTCTCAAGATTCCTATTGTGAATCTTACAAATCCATCATTATTAAGTATTAAGATAGTTATAATTTGAGTATTAATTATTATTTTAAAAGTCTTGTACATAAGATTCTCAAGATTCTTTATACGAATATATTACAAATCCGTCATTCATTAAGTATTTAATTTTAAGTATTGTGAATCTTACAGATCCATCATTATTAAGTATTAAGATAGTTATAATTTAAGTATTAATTATTATTTGAAAATTCTTGATACATAAGATTCTTACGCACTATCGCGGACAATGCACTTTCACGGATTTTGAATCCAAAAAGGTATGGGATAACTGATAACACTCTGATAACATCCTGATATAAGGCTATATGTTCACACTGCAGGACTTATTCCAGTATAAATGGCACAAACCAGCAGTAATAATAATGGGAATAATAATAGTGGTAGCCAATGGAGAAGTAGCACTACCAATAATAAATATAAAAATAGTAATTAAAATAATAATAAGATACTACAAAGGTATGGGATAACTGATAACACCCTGATAGCATCCTGATATAAGGCTATATTCACACTGCAGAACTTATTCCAGTATAAATGGCGAATCGGGAATAAATCACAGCACGCTATTCCCAAAGTTATACCAGTAAAGTTATAGAACACTCTTTTAATGACACTGATATTATAACTACTAATATTATTTAAATTATACTTATGTTATAACCAGTATTTCCACTTTCAGTTTCCCCTTTTTCCCCTATTCCCTTATTTTTCCCTTTTTTCCTCTCCGTGCTAGAATAAAAGGCTATACTTGGATTTTCCTTTTTGTCTCTTCTCTCATTTTTCCCCTTTTCAAACCCCATTTTCCCCGTTTTCAGGGAATTTCCCTGCAAAATGGAAACACTTATTATAACTTAGATACTTTCTTACTATATATTTATCAACTTGCTTACTTATATATTATAACACTGATAGTCTGCGCAAGGTACCAGTGCCAGTGCTTCCACTCTGCAGGGAAATTCCCCCAAACAGGGAAAATGGGGAAAAGGGAAAGGGGAAAATGGAGGGAAGCTTTACTCAGTATCACGGAGGTGGAAAAAGGGAAACTGTTAATTTCAAGCGGAAGGGAAAAATGGAGGGAAAAGTGAATTTACAAAAGTAGCCTTACTCAGTATCACGGAGGGGGAAAAAGGGAAACTGATATTTTCAAGCGGAGTGAGGGGGAAAAAGGGAAAAAAGTGGAAGCACTGACCAGTACGGGGACCATACGACTACAGCAGTGTTTCAACATTTCAGTTTCCCCTTTTCCCCTCTTCCTTTATTTTTCCCTTTTTTCCGTCGGTTCTATAATATAAGGGTATATTTCTAGATTTCCCTTTTTCCCCTCTTCCTTTATTTTTCCCTTTTTCCCGTTTTCCCGTCCGTCCTATAATATAAGGGTGTATTTGTAGATTTTCCATTTTCCCCTCTTCCTTTAATTTTTCCCTTTTCCCCGTCCAGTCTATAATATAAGGGTGTATTTGTAGATTTCCCCTTTTTCCTCTTCTCTGATTGTTCTCTTTTTAGACCCCATTTTTCCCCTTTTTCCAGGGAATTTCCCTCCAAAGGGGCAACACTATTCGAGAGGAGATGGAGTAAGAGGACAAAGGGTTATCGCGGGACGGATGTAAAGTTACTCGACGCAATAACTTTTCAAGACTCATTTGCATAAACACACGTCAGATCAGAATCTTCCCTTGGCGTAAATTACTTTCCCTGTGCAACAAACAAGCAACACGGCCAGTGTTTCCATTTTTGCAGGGAAGTTTCCCTGCAAAAAGTGGGGAAATGGAGTCTGAAAAGGGAAGACGAAGAGAGGAGCGTAAAGAGGAAATCTTGACCCTGTACATTCTTGCACGGAGAGGGGAAAAAGGGGAAAGATAAGGGAAGAGGGGAAAATGGAAATTTGAAAAGTGGCAACACTGAACACGGCAAAAAAAAATATTTTGAACGCCGTATTTTACATTATTCAACAAAGTGATTGTATTAGTGCAATTTTCATAATAATTAATACTAATATTATAACTATCTTAATACTTAATGCTGTGATTAGTGCTGTGATTTATTCCCGATTCGCCATTTATACTGGAATAAGTTCTGCAGTGTGAACATAGCGTTATATCAGGATGCTATCAGAGTGTTATCAGTTATCCCATACCTTTGTTAGTATCTTATTATTATTATTGTAATTACTATTATTATATTTATTAGTGGTAGTGCTACTTCTCCATTCGCTACCACTATTATTATTCCCATTATTATTACTGCTCGTTTCTGCTATTTATACTGGAATAAGTTCTGCAGTGTCAACATATAGCCTTATATCAGGATGCTATCAGAGTGTTATCAGTTATCCTATAATATATATATATATATTATAATGTATATTATAATAATATATAACTTGCTATTGTCCTTGTTCTTATTATTGGATATTAGCGTAAGATGTAAGATCAATCATCCTATAATATATATATTTATAAAATATTATATATAATAATATATATTATAACAATATATAATTTGCTAATGACATCAATTATCCTATAATATAATAATAATATTAATAGTATATTATCATTATAATACATACATATATATTAAAATAATATATAATTTGCTCTTGTTCTTATTCTTGTTATTGCATATTAGCGTAGATGTGAGATCAATCAGTTGTCCTGACAAAGCGATGACTATTAGAGCCGCCATAGGGAATCTTGTGCAGGTCGCAATCAATCTCTCAATGACTCTCATTTGTTCCCATGGCCCATCTTGTTTGTCCCGTAACCCGAGACAAATTAGCCCCCGGGATAAATTAACCCCCTTGACGATAAATCACTAACGAGCTAAATTAGGCCTCGCCATCAAAGATTAATGCTCGCCACATTGTATATATATATCTGGAACAAAGTAACACGACACCCCCCTAACATAAAAAATGATAACATTTTGATAACAAGTTGATAACACGTTGATAATATTTTGATAACACGTTGATAACACGTTGATAACATTTTGATAACATTTTGATAACACGTTGATAGCATTTTTATAACACGTTGATAAAACGTTGATAACACGTTGATAACATTTTGATAGCATTTTGATAACATTTTTACAACACGTTGATAACATTTTGATAACACGTTGATAACATCATAAGGACGGACAACTTTTATTTTTCCCACCCCCGTAAGAAATGATAACACGATGATAACACGTTGATAACATACTGATAACATCATAAACGGCAAGGAACTTTTATATTTTCCACCCCCCATAAGAAATGATAACACGATGATAACACGTTGATAACATACTCATAACATACTGATAACATTTTGATAACATTTTGATAACACGTTGATAACATACTGATAACATCATAAAGGGCGGGGAACTTTTATTTTTTCAAATTTGGCGCCATCAGCTAAATGACTGGGTGTTACGTTTTTCAGCGTCCGCCTCTTAGATTAGAAAATAAAAAATAAAAATTTTCGTGTTTTTGTTCTTCCATAAGATTCTTTGTACACGTAAGTCTCAGAACAGGGATAATTAGAGTTCAGGTCAGTGATTCCACTTTTGCAGGGAAATTCCCTGAAAAAAGGGGAGAAATGGAGACTGAAAAGGGAAGAAGAAGAGAAGAGAGTAAAGAGGGGAAATCTAGACATTGTACATTCTAGCACGGAAGGGGAAAACGGGGAAAGATAAGGGAAGAAAAAGAGAAGAGGGGAAATCTAGACATTGTATATTCTAGCACGGAGGGAGGAAAAGGGGAAAGATAAGGGAAGAAAAAGAGAAGAGGGTAAAGATGAGAAATCTAGACATTGTATATTCTAGCACGGAGGAGGGAAAAGGGGAAAAATGAGGGAAGAAGAAGAGAAGAGAGTAAAGAGGGGAAATCTAGACATTGTATATTCTAGCACGGAGGAGGGAAAAGGGGAAAAATGAGGGAAGAAGAAGAGAAGAGGGTAAAGAGGGGAAATCTAGACATTGTACATTCTAGCACGGAGGGGGGGAAAGGGGAAAGATAAGGGAAGAAAATGAGAAGAGGGGAAATCTAGACATTGTATATTCTAGTACAGAGGGGGGGGAAAGGGGAAGGATAAGGGAAGGAAAAGAGAAGAGGGTAAAGAGGGGAACTCTAGACATTGCACGTTCTAGCACGGAGGGGGGAAAAGGGGAAAGGTAAGGGAAGAAGAAGAGAAGAGGGTAAAGAGGGGAAATCTAGACATTGTACATTCTAGCACGGAGGGGGAAAAGGGGAAAGGTAAGGGAAGAAGAAGAGAAGAGGGTAAAGAGGGGAAATCTAGACATTGTACATTCTAGCACGGAGGGGGGAAAAGGGGAAAGGTAAGGGAAGAAGAAGAGAAGAGGGTAAAGAGGGGAAATCTAGACATTGTACATTCTAGCACGGAGGGGGGAAAAGGGGAAAGATAAGGGAAGAAGAAGAGAAGAGGGTAAAGAGGGGAAATCTAGACATTGTACATTCTCGCACGGAAGGGGGAAAAGGGGAAAGATAAGGGAAGAAGAAGAGAAGAGGATAAAGAGGGGGACATGCAGACCCTGTATATTCTAGCACGGAGGAGGGAAAAGGGGAAAGATAAGGGAAGAAGGGAAAAAAGGGAAAATAGAAAAGTGGAAACACTGGTTCAGGTTCATAAAAGAAAAGACTAAATTAAAGTAATTAGACGGAGATAATTGCATCTGATGAGAGGCCATCTTTCATCGAGATCCAACACCCACTTTCAGGGTTTGCCAACTTTTTTTTTTTGTTTGAAAATTTTATTTTCAAATGATAACACAGTGATAACACGATGATAACAGTGATAACAAAGGTCATTATCATCCAGGGCATCATATTTGGAAACTTCTCACATTTCCAGGCCTCGGAAAGTGTTAAAAAAAGAACCTCAAATCAAGTGAGACTGATGTCCTCCCGTATCTTTTTGATAGGGGTCCGAAATGTCTGATATTAGAATGTTATCAGGTGTTATCAACGTGTTATCAGTTGTTATCAGCGTGTTATCAAAGTGTTATCTTGTATCCTTTTGTATGCTTGTATCTTTTTGATAGGGTCCAAAACGTGTGATAGTAAAATGCTTGGTGTTATCAGCTGTTATCAAAGTGTTATCAGCGTGTTATCTTGTATCTTTTTGTACCCTTGTATCTTTTTGATAGGGTCCCAAACGTCTGATACTAGAATGTTATCAGGTGTTATCAACGTTTTATCAAAGTGTTATCAAAGTGTTATCTTGTATCCTTTTGTATGCTTGTATCTTTTTGATAGGGTCCGAAACGTCTGATAGTAAAATGTTATCAGTTGTTATCAAAGTGTTATCTTGTATCTTTTTGATAGGGTCCGAAACCTCTGATACTAAAATGTTATCAGTTGTTATCAAAGTGTTATCAAAGTGTTATCTTGTATCTTTTTGATAGGGGTCCGAAACCGTCTGATACTAAAATATTTAGTGTTATCAGTTGTTATCAAAGTGTTATCTTGTATCTTTTTGGCAGGGTCCGAAACGTCTGATACTAAAATATTTAGTGTTATCAGTTGTTATTAAAGTGTTATCTTGTATCTTTTTGATAGGGGTCCGAAATGTCTGATACTAAAATATTTAGTGTTATCAGTTGTTATTAAAGTGTTATCTTGTATCTTTTTGATAGGGGTCCGAAATGTCTGATACTAAAATATTTAGTGTTATCAGTTGTTATTAAAGTGTTATCTTGTATCTTTTTGATAGGGGTCCGAAACGTATGATACTAAAATGTTATCACTTGTTATTAAAGTGTTATCTTGTATCTTTTTGGTAGGGTCCGAAACGTCTGATACTAAAATGTTATTAGTTGTTATCAACGTGTTATCAAAGTGTTATCAACGCCCTCGTTCACCATTTCCCGGGAGAATCTTCCAAAGGAGGGGCAGGGGGGGGGATCGTGACTCATATGATAACAGTTGATAACAGTTGATAACATTTTGTAGATTTTTGAAAATTTCCGACCCCCCTCTCTTCTTGGCTAAGAGATGAAGACGGATGCTTGGCGTGTGAAATTAAACAGCAGCACTGTGTACTCTGATTTCGCTGGAAAAAATTTAAATTTCTAAATATATTATTATTATTATTTATTTTTATTATATTTATTTATTATTATTTATTATTATTCTTAAATTTTAAATTTCTAAGTATTTTATTATTATTTATTATTATGTTTTTATTATTTATATTTATTTATTATAATTAAATTTTAAATTTTTAAATTAATTTACAAGAATAAATTAATTTGAAATAATAATAAAATTTAATAATAACATTAATAACTATGATTAAAGTTGTAATTTTTGTATACTAAAATAATTAGTACGTTAATTATTAATTATATGTATATTAATTTTAAATATTAATATACATATAACTAAAATAAATAATTCAACAATTAATTAATATAATTAATTAATAATCAAATTCACATATGAATAATAATAAAATGGAATAATAACATGAATATTATTTTTTCTCTATTACTAACTAGCGCGTTTCAACGATTCTTGTCCTTTGTTAGTGATAATCTAAAATTGTTAATCTTTGTTCCTAAATTTTTGTCATTCATATATATATCTTATATTATTCGCCATTTTTTTTTATATAACTAAAAGTATATTTTAAACTGTTTCTCTTAACCATGTATGAAGTTTTTGTAGAAATTCAAATAATACAGATAGGGGATTACACTCCAGTAGGAGTATGTCCCTCCTCCGAAAAAAAATAACATTAATAACTATGATTAAAGTTGTAAGTTTTGTGTACTAACAAATATAATAAATTAATAATAATGAAGAGAATAATAATATATAATATTAATGTAATAATAATAATAATATAATAATAATATAATACTATAATAATCTATGGTCCTATTGGGACTGCAGTTTAATACAAAATTTAAAAAAATAATATAATAATATAATAATAATATTAATAATGTTAAAATAGTTAAATTAACAGTCAAATTCCAAGAGGGGTCCGAAACTTCCACTAATCTTCGAAGACCTAGGTCATATTATCACTGTTATCAACCTGTTATCTCCATGTTATCTCCGTGTTATCAAATAATCTTCGTACACCTGGGTCATGTTATCGCTGTTATCATCCTGTTATCTCCATGTTATCTCCGTGTTATCAGGTGTTATCAAATAATCTTCGTAGACCTGGGTCATGTTATCACTGTAATCATCCTGTTATCTCCATGTTATCTCCGTGTTATCATGTGTTATCAAATAATCTTCGTCCTCCTAGTTCATGTTATCGCTGTTATCAACCTGTTATCTCCATGTTATCTCCGTGTTATCAGGTGTTATCAAATAATCTTCGTCCTCCTAGTTCATGTTATCGCTGTTATCAACCTGTTATCTCCATGTTATCTCCGTGTTATCAGGTGTTATCAAATAACCTTCGTCCTCCTAGTTCATGTGATCACTGTTATCATCCTGTGATCTCCATGTTATCTCCGTGTTATCATGTGTTATCAAATAATCCTCGTACACTTTTCCTCGGAGTTTCGGACCCCCCTTGTCAAATTCTTTACAAGAATCATGAATACTTTGATGACAGTTCAAATAGATTTCCATAAGAGATTACAGTGAAATTTATAATTTTTTGTGACTTTTTTTGACAGACTCAAGTGTCCCAACGCAGCGGTAGGCTCTTCATAGGCCTAACAATGAAGCTAGGCCTAAACCTCGGCTTAGGCCTAGTCTTTATGGGTATTATCACCAGTGCGCATCTGGTTGCAGGTATCAAATTCTTTCATTGGTATTTTGATAACCCTATTCAGTTGACTAGTATCTATGCTAGTCTTATTTTTGTATCTAGTTGTATTATATAGTTATTTATTATGAATATTAGTGAATGAATGAATGAATGAATGAATGAATTATTATTAAAATTAATTAATCAACTAGTATCTATACTAGTCTTATTTTTATGTCTAGTTGTATTATATAGTTATTTATTATGAATATTAATGAATGAATGAATGAATTATTATTAAAATTGATTAATTAACTAGTATCTATATTTTTCTATCCAGTTGTATCATATAGTTATTTATTATGAATATTAATGAATGAATGAGTGAATGAACGAATGAATTATTATTAAAATTAATTAATTAACTAGTATCTATACTAGTCTTACCTTGATAACTAATTTTATTATATAGTTACTTATTATGAATATTAATGAATGAATGAATGAATGAATGAATGAATGAATGAATTACTATTAAAATTAATTAATTAACTATCTATACTAGTCTTATTTTTATGTCTAGTTGTATTATATAGTTATTTATTATGAATATTAATATTATGGTAAAGAATTGCAAAGATAGTCCTGCATTGTGTACAGGGTCCAGTAGATTTCCAAGATGGCTAATTCAAAGTTAAATGGACGGCTAAAATTTAGGCATTTTATTGCTGTCGATCAATGGTTAATGGAGGTCTGATACTTGAAGACTAAACGACTGAAGATAGAGACTAGTATTTCCCTTTTTCAATTTTCCCTTTTTCCCCTCTTCCCTTATTTTCCCCCTTCCCCCCCCCTCTCCGTGCAAGAATATATACAGGGTCTAGATTTCCTCTGTACTCTCCTCTCTTGTTCTTCCCTTTTCAGACCACCATTTTCCCCCTTTTTCAGGGAATTTCCCTGTAAAAGTGGGAACACTGACAGACACTATACTGAAGGTCCTTTTTATACCACAGGAATAATTAGTTACTACGACATTTCTAAAGAATACAAGGGTTTCATAATAACAGTTAATCAGTGTTCCCACTTTAACAGGGAAATTCCCTGAAAAAGGGGGAAAATGGTGGTCTGAAAAGGGAAGAAGAAGAGACGAGAGTAAAGAGGAAATCTACACCCTGTATATATTCTTGCACGGAGAGGGGGGGGAAAGGGGAAAGATAAGGGAAGAGGGGAAAAACGGAAAATTGAAAAGTGGAAACACTGATGTAGACCCTGTATATTCTAGCACGGAGGGGGAAAAAGGGGGAAAATAAGGGAAGAGGGGAAAATGGAGAGTTGAAAAGGGGAAACACTGCAGTTAATAGATTTCTCACAAATTCTATTTTGCATAACTATGTTTATTATTATATTATTATATATTATTATTCATATTACTATATTACTACTATATTATTATACATTATACTATTATTATTATATATTATACTATTTCTATTATTATTATTTCTATTATTATGATATATTATTACTATACTATATTATTATTCAGTTATTTTACTTTTATATTTCCATAAACATGTAGAATGTTGATAACACTTGTTAATACGTTGATAACACGATAGATAACACTTACAGTTCAGGTATATTCTGCCTATAAGATAACTAATTACACGCCCTGTAGGCAGTGTTTCCACTTTTCAGTTTCCCTTTTTTCCCCTCTTCCCTTATCTTTCCCCTTTTCCCTCCTACGTGCTAGAATATACAATGTTTGGATTTCCCCCCTTCCCTTATTTTTCCCTTTTCCCCCTCCGTACTAGTTTAGATTTCCCCCTTCCCTTATCTTTCCTCTTTTCCCTCCTACGTGCTAGAATATACAATGTTTAGATTTCCCCTCTTCCCTTATCTTTCCCCTTTTCCCTCCTACGTGCTAGAATATCCAATGTTCATATTTCCCCCCTTCCCTTATCTTTCCCCTTTTCCCCCCTCCGTGCTAGAATATATAATGTCTAGATTTCCCCCTTTACCCTCTTCTATTCTTCTTCCTTTTTTCAGACCCCCATTTTTTCCCCTTTTTTTCAGGGAATTTCCCTGTAATAGTGGAAACACTGCCTGTAGGTTGTTTTACGTTGAATGCCGTAAGTCTCTGTAGCTAAGAGTAAGTTAAAGTTCTTGGGCGAGTTTGAGTGGTTTGGACTCCATCAATTGACGTGAATTGACGTAAAAACTAGGTTCATGGCAGTGTCCTCGGATGCTCGGCATGGGTTCAGGAGAAATTCAGGACTGGCAGCTGTCGGCTAGTTCTTTTTTCATTTCCCCGAGTCAGCACAAGTTTCTTCCCAAACTTGGTCGGCTTCATCACAAAGGTGACAAGGCATGGTGCGCCCGAAACGCCGCACCAGCTGAGTGGATCCTCATCGATTTGGGCACTATCTCGCAGGTATACGAAACTAGTATTATTGGTAGTGGTAGTAGTGGTAGTAGTAGTAGTAGTGGTAGTGGTAGTAGTAGTAGTAGTAGTGGTAGTAGTAGTAGTGATAGTAGTAGTACTAGGAGTAGGAGTAGTAGTAGTAGTGGTAGTAGTAGTAGTGATAGTAGTAGTACTAGGAGTAGGAGTAGTAGTAGTAGTAGTGATAGTGATAGTGGTAGTAGTGGTAGTAGTAGTAGTGATAGTAGTAGTACTAGGAGTAGGAGTAGTAGTAGTAGTAGTGATAGTAGTAGTACTAGGAGTAGGAGTAGTAGTAGTAGTGGTAGTAGTAGTAGTGATAGTAGTAGTACTAGGAGTAGGAGTAGTAGTAGTAGTAGTGATAGTGATAGTGGTAGTAGTGGTAGTAGTAGTAGTGATAGTAGTAGTACTAGGAGTAGGAGTAGTAGTAGTAGTAGTGATAGTGATAGTAGTGGTAGTGGTAGTAGTAGTGGAAATGGTAGTGGTAGTGGTAGTGGTAGTAGTAGTAGTAGTAATAGTATTTGTTAGTGGCAGTAGCAGCGTGTGGTATTGCTATATGATGATAGTTATTACTCATCGATTTGGGCACTATCTCGCAGGTATACGAAACTAGTATTATTGGTAGTGGTAGTAGTAGTGGTAGTAGTGGTAGTAGTAGTAGTGGCAGTAGTAGTGGTAGTAGTAGTAGTAGTAGTGGTAGTGATAGTAGTGGTAGTAGTAGTGGTAGTGGTAGTGGTAGTGGTAGTGGTAGTAGTAGTAGTGGTAGTGGTAGTGGTAGTAGTGGTGGTGGTAGTGGTAGTGGTAGTGGTAGTAGTAGTAGTATTAGTAGTAGTAGTAGTATTAGTAGTAGTAGTGATTTGATGAATCTGATTTAATACAAGTGTCCGCTGTAGTGAAGTGCGCCTTTGGAATATGCCCTGTACTAGTATTACTAGTATAACTAGTTAATTATTGTTAACTAGTATTTTATATTACTACTTAACCTATAAGTTTTTACTTATATATACTAGTTTAACCTATAACTATAGGTTAAACTAGTAATATTGTTAGTGGTAGTGGTAGTAGTAGTAGTAGTAGTGGTGGAAGCAGTAGTAGTAGTGGTTAGTGGCAGTAGCAGTGTATGGTATTGCTATGGTGATAGTTATTGATGAGGCGGTATATTATTAGTATTATTGCTACTACCTCTGCTACTATACTCACTACTACTTCCTCCTCCTCCTCCTCCTACTACTACTGCTGCTCCTACTTCTCAAACTACTACACCAGCAACAACTTCTTGTTGTTCCAACTTTTCCTGTTACTGCTACCACTACTACTCCTCCGAATATTCCTACTGTTTCTACTACTACTACTGTGACTACTACTACTACTACTACTACTACTACTGTGGCTACTGCTACTACTGCTGCTGCTACTGTGACTACTACTACTACTACTACTGTGACTACTACTACTACTGTAACTACTACTACTACTACTGTGACTACTGCTACTACTGCTGCTGCTACTGTGACTACTACTACTACTACTACTGTGACTACTACTACTACTGTAACTACTACTACTACTACTGTGACTACTGCTACTACTACTGTGACTACTGCTACTACTACTGTGACTACTGCTACTACTACTACTACTTCTACTCCTCCTCCTCCTACTACTACTACTACTGCAACTATTACTATCATTATTATTATTAAACAGATCACAGGCATAATGACACAAGGTCGCGGGGACTCGGACGAGTGGGTGACATTTTACTCATTGTCGTACAGCGTGGACGCCTTCAAATGGCACTTCGTCAGCGACACGGACGGCGACAAGAAGGTGTTCCGCGGCAATAGGGACGCGTCGTCGGTGCGGTTCAACCTCATCGATCCGCCGATTGAAGCCCGTTTCGTTAAGCTGCATGTCGTCGAATGGAACTCCAGGCCCTGCCTGCGCGTCGAGCTCGTCGGATGTCAAGGTACTAAAAAACCTTACAAGTGTTATCTGTGGTTAACAACCTGTTCGAAGCCTTACCTGATAATTTTATAAGTTAGTTACCTTGTTATAGCTCGTTGTTATCAGTTGTTAGTAACTTGTTATCTGTGGTTAACAGCCTGTTTGGAGCCTTACTGTATAAGTTTGTTATCTTGTTATCAGTGGTTAACAAGCTGTTCGAAGCCTTACCTGATAACTTTATAAGTTAGTTACCTTGTTATCAGTGGTTAAAACAACCTCTTCGAAGCCTTACTCTATAGCTTTATAAGTTAGTTGTCTTGTTATCAGTGGTTAGTAACTTGTTATCAGTGGTTAAAACAACCTCTTCGAAGCCTTACTCTATAGCTTTATAAGTTAGTTGTCTTGTTATCAGTGGTTAGTAACTTGTTATCAGTGGTTAAAACAACCTCTTCGAAGCCTTACTCTATAGCTTTATAAGTTAGTTGTCTTGTTATCAGTGGTTAGTAACTTGTTATCAGTGGTTAAAACAACCTCTTCGAAGCCTTACTCTATTGCTGTATAAGTTAGCTACTTTGTTATCAGTGGTTAACAGCCTGCTTGAAGCCTTACTTTATGACTTTGTCACCTTGTTATCAGTTGTTAACAACCTATTATCTACATATCGCACATAGATAAAGCCTTAGTGTGTAAGTTCGTCAGATAACGCAAGGGGATATGGTTCAGGATGTAGCCGACATCCTTAATTTTCCGCTGGGCACTGCTTGAGATAATTGGTTTCTATACGATTATTATTATTATTATGATTATTATTATGATTATGATGATGATGATTATTATTATTCTTATTATGATCAAGGGGTCCGAAACTTCCAATAATCTTCGTACACTTAGGTCATGTTATCACTGTTATCAACCTATTATCACCATGTTATCTACGTCTTATCATATGTTATCAAATAATCTTCCTACACTTTTCTCGGAGTTTCGGACCCCTTAATTATGATGACGATGATGATTAGTATTATTATCATCATCACTATTACCATTATTATATTATTATTATTATTTATTAATTTATTTATTTATTTATTCTTCCCGGCTGAGGCCTTTGACCTATTATTATTATTACTATTATTACTATTATTACTATTATTACATCTATTATTATTTTATTTTTATTAACATTTCTATTACCATTATCATTATTATTACTACTACTACTTACTACTACTACTACTACTACTACTACTACTACTACTACTACTACTACTATTATTACTATTATTTTTATTACCATTATTATTATTACCATTATTATTACCTTTGTGCCGTGTAAGGTGACTATACAGCAGGGGCTTGGCAGTTGAATGCAGAGGCATTGAGTAAAAAGAATTGAAACTGCTGCGAGCTTAATTGTAATGGGAGAGTCTCTCAGCTGATTTGAATGTTGACTTAGGACAGGCGTTTCCATTAACTGCCTGATTTACGGCCAACACTGCACTAACTCATTGCCCAAAAATAAAAAAAAAAATAAATAAATAAATAAATAAAAACACCCAAAAAATCAATCCAAAAATCTTCATAAAATCATAAATGATTATAATATATAATATAATATAATAAATGACTATATAATATGAGAATAAAATAATATAATATAATAATAATTACAGTAATATAATATAATTGCCAAAAATAAAAACACCCACAAAAAATCAATCAAAAAAATCTTCGTAAAAAAAATCACCTTTGGCAAAAATTTTGCAAAAATATAATGAACGAATATAATTTATGAATAAAATAATATAATATAATAATAATTACAGCAATATAATAATTCTTATCAAGCTCAATTTGCAATTGCAATTGATTCGATTATTAAATTTAATAATAATTTTAATTAAATTTAAATTATTGCCAAAATAAATGACTGAAAAATTCATCAGAAATCTTTAAAAAAATCACATTTTCAAAAATTGCAAAAATATAATGCATAATATAATATATAATATAATATATAAGTCGTCTTTAACAAAGTTCTTACTTCTACTTGAGAGTTTGACTATGGTCTGCTATAGACTTCAGTCTAATACACATATTAAAAAAATATATAATATATAAATAAAATAATATACTATAATAATAATTACAATAATATAACAATTCTTATTAAGCTCAATTTAAAAGTGCAAAATTTATATGAATGGCTTATACTGATATATTAATATGATGTTTTGGTATCAATAATAAACCTCCACAAAATCACATTGCAAAAATTTTGCAAAAAAATATTAATTACCTTCTTATAAAACTTGATTCGCAAATATTTTTGCAATAGTTTTAATGCAGAATGTGTGAATTATTTATAATGTATAATAATTCTGCATGTATTTATTTATTTATATCAACAAGGACATTCAGGCCAAGGGGTCCGAAACTCCGAGGAAAAAGTGTACGAAGATTATTTGATAACACGTGATAACACGGAGATAACATGGAAATACCAGGTTGACAACAGTGATAACACGACCTATGGTATACGAAGATTATTTGATAACAGGGAGATAACATGGAGATAACATGGAGATAACAGGTTGATAACAGTGATAACATGACCTAGGTGTACGAAGATTATTTGATAACACGTGATAACACGGAGATGACATGGAGATAACAGGTTGATAACAGTGATAACATGATCCAGGTGTACGAAGATTATTAGAAGTTTCGGACCCCCCTTGCCCATGGCCCTACATTTGTGCAGTATGTTCATAATTATTTTATATTCAATTCAAAATTATTTATTATTTATTATATATTTATTATTATTATTATTATTATATTATTATTATTTATTATTATTATGTAATCAAAATATTCAATTATTTTGCCATACGTACAGTTAAGTGCAGTGTTTCCCCTTTTCCATTTTCCCCTCTTCCCTTATTTTTCCCCTTTTTCCCCCTCTCCGTGCAGGAATATATACAGGGTCTAGATTTCCTCTTTACTCTCTTCTTCTTCTTCTTTTTCCCTCTTCAGACCCCATTTCCCCCCTTTTTCAGGGAATTTCCCTGCAAAAGTGGAAACGTTGTTCCTGACATGATTCTCAGACGGAAGATTCTCTGTAATAATAAATCAGTTGATTAAAATAATTCATCTAGAATTCTTTGATTCGTTAATTAATACATTATAAATAATAAAATAATAATAAAAAATAATATAAATATATATATATTAATTAGCAATAATAAATTAGGTAATTAAACTTTAAAAATATCGTATAAATTAACATACTATAATATCATAATTCAGACCCTATTTTCCAGTGTTTCCGCTTTTGCAGGGAAGTTCCCTGAAAAAGGGGGAAAATGGAGTCTGAAAAGGGAAGACGAAGAGATGAGAGTAAAGAGGAAATCTAGACCCTGTACATACTTGCACGGAGGGGGAAAAAGGGGAAAGATAAGGGAAGAGGGGAAAAATGGAAGATTGTAAAGTGGCAACACTGCTATTTTCCCCTTTTTTCAGGGAGTTTCCCCTGTAAAAGTGGAAACACTGGTTAATTCCGGATGGGGTCTGAAATCAGTGTTTCCACTTTTCGATTCTCCCCTTTTTCCCCTCTTCCCTTATCTTTTCCCTTTTTCCCCCTCCGTGCTAGAATATGCAATGTCTAGATTTCTCCTTTACCCTTTTCTCTTCTTCTTTCTTTTTCAGACCCCGTTTCTCCCCTTTTTCAGGGAATTTCCCCGAAAAAGTGGAAACACTGTCTGAAATATGATATTATACTATGTTGACCCTATTTTCCCCCTTTTTCAGGGAATTTCCCCTGTAAAAGCGGAAACACTGGTTAATTGCGGATGGGGTCTGTACATGATATGATAGTATGTTGACCCCTTTTTCCCCTTTTTTCAGGGAATTTCCCCTGTAAAAGTGGAATCAATGGTTAATCGCGGATGGGGTCTGATGTAAATGATAGTATGTTGACCCCATTTTCCCCTTTTTTCAGGGAATTTCCCCTGTAAAAGGGGAAACAATGGTTAATTGCGGATGGGGTCTGTACATGATATGATAGTATGTTGACCCTATTTTTCCCCCTTTTTTCAGGGAATTTCCCCTGTAAAAGTGGAAACACTGGTTAATTGCGGATAATTGATGTATTGCAGAATGTAATGAAGTGATCACAGCAGCACCGAATGTGGTGATCAGCTCGAGCAGCGTTCCTAAAGCTGCGAAGAAGGGCTACTGTCAAGCGGAATCGGCCCATCTCTTCAGCCACAGCGGCTGGTGTCCGAAGAAAAATAACGGTATTAGAGATTATTATTTATCTATTTTTATTTATATATATATGTATAAATATACATATAATAATAATAATATAAGATAATAATAATAATAAATAATAAGAAAGATAAGAGATTTGGTAGTGAATGAATGAGTGAATAAGTGAATGAATGGTGAATGAACGAATAAATGAGTGAGTGGATGGATGAATGATTAGGTGAATAGGTGAGTGACTGGGCGATTGAGTGAATGAATGAGTGAGTGAATATGTGAGTGAATGGTGAATGAATGAATAAATGAGTGAGTGAATGGGTGAATGAATGAGTGGATGAATGAATGGGTGTGTGAATAGGTGTAAGAATGAGCGAATGAATGGACAAGTAACTATAGGTGAGTTAATGAACAGATGAGAGAATGAGTAATGAATGAATAGGTGAGTGAACCGATGAATTAATGAACCGATGAGAGAATGAGTAATGAGTGAATAGGTGAGTGAACCGATGAATGAGTGTGTGAATAGGTGAGTTAATGAACAGATGAGAGAATGACTAATGAGTGAATAGATGAGTGAACCGATGAATGAGTGTGTGAATAGGTGAATGAATGAATGAATGAACCAACAACACACAACTCAATCTTTCCAACTACCTTACTAACCAACCATCTAACTAACTTACTAAATCCAACTACCCAGCTAAATATTAATATAATTAAAATATTAGATTAATTATTAAATAATTAAATTATTACTAATTAATTATTATAATTAAATTTTAAATAATTATAATTAAAAAATATAAATTTAAATAATATCATAAAATTATCACAATTAAAAAAAATTAATAAAATTATTAACAATTATTCTAACTCAATTTAAAAAAAGATTAATTAAATTAAATTAAATATATTAAAAATAATATTTTTTTATATTATATACATATACATATATATATATAGATACAATTAAAATAAATTAATAAAATTATTAACAATTAAAATTTAAAAAAATTTAAACTTATCATAAATAAATAAAATAATAAATAATAATTAAATTTAACAGGTTAATTAAATCAAATTAAATTTATTTAAAATAATATTTTTTATATTATATACATTTATGTATATATAGATACAACTAAATTAAATTAATAAAATTATTAACAATTAAAATTTAAATAAATTTCAACTTATCATAAATAAATAAAATAATAAATAATAATTAAATCAAATTAAATATATATATATATATATATTTTATTTTTTTTTTTGGCAGAGCATCAATGGCTTCAGTTCGACGTGGGTCCTCCTCGTCTGTTTACCGGCTTAGTGACCCGAGGTCACGGGGGCTGGGAGAACAGTCGCCACGCTACCTGGGTCTCGTCCTACACGGTATCCTACAGCAACGATACCTTCCTATGGTTTTACTACCGCGATGGAAATCACCTGGAGCCTAAGGTTTTTTTTTTTTTTTACTTTCCCAATTCTAAAATGACCACATTTCACCGTCACAATGTCGCACTACAACAATAGAAACTACAACACAACAACCAGAAACAACAATAGCACAAAACCCTCCCATGGACCTGAAATGCAAAGAATCATGCTGAGATTCTTGAATAAGATTCTTGGATTCTTGTATATGGAGATTCTAGTTAGATAGTCACAGAGAATCTTAAGGAGAATCTTAAACCTAGATTTCAGACGTGCTGAAAAAAGAATCTGAAAAAGTCACGTGACCTCATACGCAAGAATCATACTGAGATTCTTGAATAAGATTCTTGGGTTCTTGTATATGGAGATTCTAGTTAGATAACCGCAAGGGGTCGAAAACTTTCAATAATCTTCGTACACCTGGGTCATGTTATCGCTGTTATCAACCTGTTATCTCCGTGTTATCACATGTTATCAAATAATCTTCGTACACTTTTCCTCGGAGTTTCGGACCCCTTCCAAAACTCGGGAAAAAGGAAAAAATCTAAGATAAAAATCACAGCCATGACGTTTTCGTGGATTTATTTTTACTCCACCCAGCAGAAAATTAAGGATAGTTTCAGGACCCTGAAAATATCCTGAGAAGGACATTTTCTGGATGCCAATCAGGACTCTAAGTGCAGTGAAACTGGCCCACTTCAAGGGTGTTCAGGACCCTGACATTGGAATGCCTGAATAATACATGTTCTGGGTACTTAATAACAGCGTCCTGAAAAAACGCTTTTCAGGATACTTAATGGTGCCCTCAATAATCAAGATTCACAATTCTCAACACAATTTTTTTAAACTCATCCACGATCGGATGTGGTTCAGGATATTCAGGATATGTTACGGATATCGTTCAGGATGTAGCCGACATCCTTAATTTTCCGCTGGGGACTGTGATCTTATGTAAACTAAATCAACGTTTAAAAATTCAATTAATTTTAAATTACAGGTTTTTGGCGGGAATATGGACAAGGAAACAGAACGTAGACACTATTTAAACCATCCATTCACAGCAAGGTACGTTAGGATCCATCCACAATCCTGGCACCACGGAATCGGGTTAAGAACTGGGTTAATCGGTTGTCCACATTTCGGGGATTGCGGACAAGGATTTTTCCGCGTTAACCCTATCTCCGGCTGCGGTAAAATCTTTGACTATTCCTAAACCATTTCAATCCTGAATTAATATAATTAATTAGTTGAGAACTTGGCCTATCAGCGCGATACTTGGTTGAACGACAAGCGTCACTTATGGAAAGACTGGAAATACGGAAGAGCTAGTTTAGCTGTGGATGGCGATCCTGATAACGCACTCCAGCGCTGTGCTATCCTCGATAACTATTTCGTTGAACATCCCATCTGGATGGTCGACTTGGGCAAGAAAACGCAGGTCCGAGGTCTTGTACTCTTTACGTGGCAGGGCAAAGGTCAAGGTAAAATACAATTTTCATTAATTTACTTATTTTCTACGTTAGTTAATTAGTTTCTTTGTTATAAATTTATTTTATTTACTTTTAAAAATTTAATTGAATAATAAAAAATATTTAATTTATTCAATTTTAATATTATAAATTTTTTTATGATATTATTATAGAATATAATATTTTATTATTATATTTTATATAATATTATAATTTTTTTTTTGCAGATAAAACTAATTCGTTCAAAGAGTACCAGTTGAACTTGGACAAGCTAATCGTTTACGTGGCTAGTAAGCCACGACTAGAAGCTGCAGATCTACTTACTGAACATTGGTGCAATTCTGTATCCCGGGTTAACGATACGCTATTCCAGAACAGGATACACGTCCAGTGCCAGGACGATATCATTGGTCGATATCTCTACATCAAAGCCACTCCGTCGACGAATAGGAAATCGAGACTCTTTTTTGCTGTGCTCTGCGAAGTTATGGTTTATTGAAAAGGCCAGAAAAAAACTTGAAAAAAGTTCCATGTTCATGTAAATAGATGTTTTTCTTTTTTTCCGTGTTTTTCTATTTGTCGGTGTGGCCCAGCAATGTAAATTAGGTTCCTGACTGCAGTTGCAGCAGCATCATGGCATCTTTTAGGTGGTCTAAACTGTTGTAGCCTCCTTCGACAGCCAAGGCGAAAGCTTTCTGCAGAAGAGATTTCCCGTGATCTGTTTTTGAGACAAAAATTGAGAAAAATTTTTCGAAGAAAATGCAATCAAATAATAATAATGCAAACACTGCTGTTGTAAATGAGCAATATTCAAAATAAATGTAATTAACTGTTTCAATAATGAGTTCATTATTTTAATAATAATAATAATAGTAATAATAATAGTGGTAGTAGTACTAGTAATAAAAAAATAAATACTACTACTACGCCTCCTACTACTAGTTTTTCTAATCATACTAGTGCTACTACTTCTATTACCCTCCTCCTCCTCCGATTACTACTGCTTCTGCTACTACTACTACTACTACTACTACCACTACTACCCTCCTCCTCTCCGATTACTACTGCTTCTGCTACTAGTACTACTACTACTACTACTACTACCACTACCACCACTACTACTAATACCACTACACTACTATCACTACTACTGCTACGACTATCACCGTTACTTGTACTACTATTACTACTACTGCTATTCTTTCTCCTCCTCCTCCTCCTCCTACACCCACTTCTACTCCCCTGCTACTTCTGCTAGTATTACTACTACGACTACTACTAGATGATACCTTGGGCTAGTAGAACGAAGTCTGGAAGTCGTTGCAGAGCCGACGTTACTACAGCAGCATTACTGCTGTCCAGACAATCAAGATAGTCCTGGACAACTGAAGCTGCAGCTTGGGGATTATCGTTCAGATACCGAAGTATCAGACTGTAAGCCAGATTCCTGACAGCTTGGTTAGTAGCAGATAACAAAGGCTGTAAATCGCCCAGTGCTTGTTCCAGTGGAGCAGCTGATTCCCGATGGCAAACGTTCTCGATGTCCTGGAGAACCTGGATAATATCTTGAGAAAAATCGGTTGTTGTTATTTGATTTGTTTGTTACCATTGATGTTAGTATTCAATTATTACTAATTAATATTGATGATATATACTTATCTTTTTCATTTTACATATTTTATTTTTGTATATAATACATAGTTTTCTACTACTACAACTATAATACTACTAACTACAGCTACTAACTACTACTACTATCACTACTACTATTACAGCCACTACTACTACTACTACAGCTTACTAACTACGATTGCTGCTGTTACTTCTAGTATTGTTACTACTACTATTATTACTATTACTACTGCCACAACCACTGCTACTACCACTCCTCCTGCTCCTCCAACTACTACTACTACTACCGCTACAACCACTATTTCCAACAGTAACAATGGTTTTACCTTCTGCATTATCCGACTGTCGTAGTCGGGACAACATCGGGGATATGCGTAATGCTCCACGAGTTCTGGTACTCGGTTGTTCCACAGCAACGCTATCCGTTGCCTGCCGAGGAAGGTTCAGGGCTAACAGCAAGTCCTTGATGGGCGTTATATCGGGATAGTTCATCTGAAATGCGAAAAAGTTGAAAATTCAGCTTAAAAAATATTTTACGGATAAATGAATTACACTTTATCAATAACAAAAATTAATATAAATACACAAAATACATTTACAACTTATTTACTGCCATTAATACTTCACTGATTGTTTTCCATAATTGTACTTGCAATAATAATAATGACAAGAATAATAAAAAAATAAAAATATATCAATAAATTTAAATATAAAATTAAATAAAATTTCTAATAAGCTTTAAAATAAGTATAAAAAAATTTACAATAAATAAGTTATGTAACTGTACCTGCAGTTCATGGAGGAGTTCCACGTGCTGCTTAAGAAATGTGGAAGCACTCACGCCATCAACCGCCATAAACTTGGTCATAGTCTGCATAAGCTGCTGCAGCAGTGGCACCATTTCTTTCTCCGATCGATGATACTCGAACAAATTCATGTACGAAGTGAGGAGATCCAGGAACGAGGACCTGTATTCCGGAGCGTAGATAGCAGGCGCCATAAGCTGGACAATCCCCAGAAAGCAGGAATAAAGATTCAGATAATTCCTGCTGCGTAAAACGTATAAATCCAAATGGGCCCTTCCTCTGAGTATAGCAGCAAGGCTGGGCAGAAGCCGCAGAACCAGAAGGGGATTAGCTGAAGCCATTTTTCTAGCAGCTACTTCCAAGTCTGCTAGTTTTCTAGCGCCATCTTTGCCTGGTTGAGGGTGGCCATTGAGGAAAGTAGCGTGAGGAATAGCGAATCCGTTGCGCAGGAAACAGCTCTAGAAACTTCAGCAGCATTGCTGAAAACTGGAGAAATCTTCGACTCTAATTTTGATATAATATGCGGGGCCCTGATGTAGATATGCAGCAATAGCTGCTGTGCTGCTTCTTTTCTGTGGGTATTGCTACTTTCTAGTAGTTTAGCAGCAGCACGAGCAACTGTCATTTCTTCGCGTAAAGAGCCTCCACAGCAGCCGAGCAGCAAATTAACTCGGTTCTGAAGTAAATCTTCACTACCACTGGTTGACAAGTGCTGCATCTTCTCCTCCACGATGAAATGGGCCAAAGAAACGAGCTGTAAAAAAATGAATTTATAGTTATTTGAATTAAATAAGTTTTACAATTTAGCTGACATGTTAATATAAACGAGAAATTTCGATAATTTTCAATTAGTTATTAATTTTTCTGTTAATATACCTGATCCTGATTCAAGCAAAGTAGATCTTCGTGCTGATGATGTTTGGGTACGTGTTTATCGCGACCCTGCCACAGTTTGGGGATTCTGGTGCAAGCAGTGAGGAAATCCAGGACTGCTGTGGGATCGTATGATGAACTACATTTGCTGGATAACACTTGTTCAACACACTGGGCTAAAGTTTTCCATCTCGCTTGGTGGATCAGTAATGCGAGTAAGTAAGGTCTGCAGGCGGGAGCTTCAGCAGCTTTGGAAAACAGCAAGGATCTCTGAAATTTTCAAAAATAAGAAATAAATTTAATAATTATAATTTACACTTAATTAAAACATTATGATTACCAATAATAAGATTTATTTTCTAAATTATTAATAATAGGAAATATATTTCTTGAAATTCGACATTACTCATTTAAGAAAATTAGGAATAAAATGTAAGATTATTAATGTCATATTTTAATTTTATGGATTTTTGATATTCTAAAATTATATATATCAAAATTAAACGTTATTATTATTTTTAAATAATTCATTGATATTATATTTAAAATATATTAAATTATCTTTTTTTTAATTATGAAAATACTTCTAAATCGGGATTGGCTGCTACGATTTCCGGGTCCAGCAATTCCAACCAATCAACGAAGAGTCCCGTAGATTTGGATCCAGACTTGTTGATAGTTAAATTAGTTACCAAACTATCAATCAAAGGTTCAGAATCTTCCAGAGTCAAATTTTTGAAATTAAGTTTCTTCAAGCGTTGCTCTAACTCCTCCCGTTTAAAGTCCGAGTCCCTCCTTTGCGGGAAAACTGCTGGAGAAGCTGCAGCAGGGGTGTAGTCTTCTCTAGAAAACTGCGCGTGATACTCTGAAGCGGAGATTTCGGGTTAGCCACGACGGAACTCGCAATCCGGTGACAGATTCGCAACAGCACGGGGACGAGTAACGACTGGGGAGCAGCGCCAGCAGCAGCCGAGGTGAGGAGTCTCAGTAAACCGCAGCTGAAGGCCGGCTGCTTCTCCATACCCTGGAGAAGAGCCTCTGATTCAGCTGTATACAGGTTCAGCAGGCCGTCTAGTGCTGCTGCAACCATTTCAGCTGAGGTTTTCGCGCTATTTCTATGGCTAACCTCAGCAGCAAGCGATTTCGTAAGCAGGCGGTAAGCTTCTCGCTTCTCAGTCTGACTGAACCGGATCACCGAGCTCTCATTGAACAGCTGGCGAAGAACAGACGTCGCCTGATTGGGAAGCAGTTGGGCAGTCGATCGATCCTGAGGGTTAACCGGCAGATCCGGACGTCCCAGCGCGCGTGGCTTGCCCTGTTCTTCCCTGGCGGGTTCCGGCTCGTTTAGCTGCATGATATCAGCGAACTGAAGTCCTCCTTGAGCCCCACGCTGCCACTGGACCTGCAGGAGTTGCTGCATGTACGTTTTGTCCATGTCGACTTCGACGAAAGCGAACGGATGGGCTTGAACCATGCGATCCAAGCAGTGTAGCAGCTTTGACATTGAAGCCACGGGAATTCCAAAAGACTGAATGAAGAGAATCAATTGGCCAGGTTCTAAGTCTCTTAATGCGGCATCGACCAATACGTCCACGGAGGAGCGGATCATTTTCAGTTTCAACCAATCGGGGAAGAGAAAAGCTTCTTCTGAAGTTTCCACTAGAAATGCTTGAGGAGGCTCACCAGTTGAGGGAAACCAGAGTTGCATTAGGTTGTTGAAATATATGTTCCCAGCTTCGGTGAGCGGCATTCCGTAAGTCAGCAGGATCACTGTAGCGTGAATGACGAGGATGTTTAGAGTAGCAGCTTCTCCAGACTGCCATTGGACCAGTACTTGCTCTTGATTGTCTGACCAAGTGTACACCTCTTTGTTTGGAACACGAGCCTGCAATATATTGCACATATAGGATAAGTAATATAATAATATTACAGTACATAAGGTAACAGTAAATATAAAAATGTAAATAAAACAGAATATTGTATTGTTAGTAGCAATTGTAATAGTATATTTACCAAGAGTGGATAATGAATAAAAAACACGAATAAAGATACTGTTAATAAAGATATGTTTCGATATGAAATTTAACTTACAAAAAAATAATAAAATTAATAAGATAAAGTATTAATATCTATTAATGTCTTATAATATTATTTATCATGTAAGTATTACTAGTAGAAGTCACTGTTTCAGTAGTACCAGTAGCAGTAGCGGTAGAAGTAGTAGTTGCGGTAGTAGTAACAGTGGTAGTAGTAATCGTAGTAATAGTAGTTAAACCAGTGATTTTGCTTTGCGCGGAAAATCCCCGGAAAAGGGGAAAATGGGGTCTGAAGAGGGAAAAATAAGAGAAGAGGGAAAAAGGGAAAATCTAGAAGTAGAGCCTTATAATCTAGCACGGAGAGGAAAAGGGAAAAATAAGGCAAGAGGGGAAAAGGGGAACTGAAAGTGAAAACTGAGTTACACTAAACATGGTTGGAGTCGTAGTAGTGGTAGTATACAGTATTTGGGCGTACCTTTTGGAAGTACTCCCAGAACAGGGCTAACAGTGATTCCAAAGTAGTTTTAGCCTCGTTAGCTTCTGCTGGAGGACTCGTAAGCAGCGCAGATAACAAGCTGCTCCTCTCCACTATCATCTGGATAGATCCTATAAAAACAACAGCTAGCAAATTAATAAAATAATAACAATAAAATACACACAATAGTTAGTAATGATAGTAATATGAATACTAATAAACTAGTCATTAATATACGATAAATTTTAACAAAATAGATAAAACTAAAAATTACTTAATTAATCAATAAAAAAAAAGTGATAATAATACTGAAATACAAAATAAACACAGACAAATATAAATCCTATATCAAACACACCTAAGTAGTGATCATATAATTATCACTGAATGTACTTTAAACATGAACTTAACTAAGCTAACTTACTAAATATAACTTAAAAATAAATACAGATATGCTGACTACAGAAATTTTCATGAAACACGTTTTATTAAAATACATTGAATCGATAGTTACGTACAGTAGCCATATCAGCCAGTTCTTGGGGTCCATCTTCACGCGTAAAATGCGCCAGGAAACTAATATACGCAGCAACAGCACGGGGCTGGGTCTCCACTTGTAGGGCGGCGCGGAGCGCGGTGACAATCACAGGTCGCACAGCAGCAAAATGCGGAAGCACAGGAAGCTGCTGCAGCAGCCAGGTGAACTTCTTATCTTCGTGGGACCCTCCTGCTGAAAGCGAATCTGCAGAAACTCCGGCTCCGTCCTCGTCTTTCGAAGACAGAACTAAACTCAAACCCTTGAAGAAAAAATTGGAAATAAAAATTTCATTGGTTGAACAGTTAAAAAGTAAGAACCAATAAGAAATTTGAGCAATTTTATAAATACGTTTCAATTATTACAACTAAATACTGCAATAATTATTTATTAACTGTAATCATATTAATTACTCAAATAAAATATGTAATTTAATGATGAATAAATTAGCCATATTACGTTCATAGTAAAAAAAAGGCAATTTTAATACATTTTAAGATTTTTATCTAATTTCTAATGTATAGTTTAATTATTTAATTAAGTTAGTACTAAGTGGACTGTAGCAAAAATCTATTTTAAATATTTTTAAAGAAGTTGAGAACTAGTTAAAGACCCCGTGATATTTTGTTAAATCTATCAAATACTCAAATAATAACAGAAAATTAATTAAATAATGAAAATACGGAATACACAGTTAATACCATTATTGCTTGCTGTCTAGCACTAGTCTGCTGGGAGGAAAGCCTTCTAACGAGGTAGTCGATGACTTCTCTACAGGCTTCTTCTACTTGGCTGGGATCCTTGAGCAGAAACTTCAAATGCTGGACCAACTGGGCCTGTTTCCCACGTTTATCTTTACGTTTCGTCGATTTGCCGCCATCGTCCAGAAGTTCCAGGTTGCTGGAGCTGCTAGAAACAGTCTCTTCAGCAGCTTCGTGAAGCAGGAACTCGCACAAACACTGAACCGGTAGCATACCCCAGGCCCCTTCATTGGATTCGACCAGTTCAGCCAACCAGGGCATCGACTGTGCGGGTCCCTGGCGGTTCAAGATGTCCAGCAAGAAATCAGGCTGCCTGCTGCGACAGAGTAGATGACCCAGCTTTAGAGTGGCGTTCAGAGATCGCAGTTGTTCCAGAACTGCTGGAGGAGGACGACGTGCTGGACCTCGGGGGTCCAAGGAAGTCAACTGGCTAATCAGCAAGCTGCTACTCTCGGTTATAGTCATTTTGGTAGAAGCAGCAGCAAGGTGGCTTTCAAATTCTAGAATAAGTTGCTTTTCCAGGCCGCTAATTTGCAGTTCCTGCTGCTCTGTGGCACTTCCGCCGGGGGAAGGGACTGGAGGAAAGCTGCTGAAGCTGTTCGTAATGCACATCTCCATCAACGTGCGAAGGGTCGGGTAGTTGTTCCAGCCCGTCGAACCAAAAGTTGAGGGATTGTGAGCAGTCAGAAGCAGCAGCATCAACCAAGCTTTCCAGTATAAAGCAGTAATAGCCAATTTGGGAGGCACGTACCCTGTAAAAGACATTATATTAGCTGAATACGAATCGCTATTTAATATGTACAGTCATATTCTTATAAAATGGGTACAGCATTGGAAGATTAAACGCTACTTTTTCTTAGTTTTTGCAAGAATATGATAATATTCCTGGATAATATGCATTAACTTGGTTTAACTACAGTTAATTTAATGTATCTTAACTAAATTTAACGCATAAATAATCTTATAAACTGCAAAAAAACGACTTTCAACCTCCCCATGCTGCACCCTTTTTTTATGATCATGACTATACAGCATAAATTACCAGCAGGAAGAACGATATTCTCAGGGTAGTGATACACTGAGAGACTGATCATCATGTCAATGATACCCAGATTCGTGGCACTGAGCACAGGGACTGCGTAGTTGTAAGGTGCAACACGCCTCATAAGCTGTTCGCATAACTCCAAAGCATCAGGAGCGCTCAACTGATGTTCTTTGGATAAACCAATCAACAGCAAATGGATCAATGTATCCTGAAACATTCAATTTAACCGGGTTGAGTGAAATTTATATTAAATATAAGCTGTTTAAAATTAGGAAGTGTTAGGATGTTACCTCAAGAACTGGAATCTCTAAAGCCAATCTCAGGTAGCCCGTCCTTTCGTTTTCTGGAGGCCAGCCATCTTTGTTGTAGTAGTGCTCAGCAGATTCCATGAATAGTACCTGAAAGACAAATTATTATAACTATTATTTTACGAATTCTTGCAATTATTAGATTCAGCAACAGCTACATTTTTTATTATATTCTTTGACATGCGTAAGATGTTTGAAATACTGTATACTGTGGAAAATATTTGTAATATATTAAGAAAATAGCATTCATTCATTCATTCATTCATTTTCGTTCGTTCAATCACTCACTCACTTGTTCATTTGCTCATTCATTCGTTCATTCATTCTCCATTTACTCACTCATTCATTCTTTCATTCGATCATTCACTTCATCCATTCACTCACTCACTGGTTCATTCGTTTTTTCATTCATTGATTCATCCAATGCACTCGTTCATTTTCACTCGCTCCTTCATTCACCATTTCATTCATCCGGCCAACCATTCAAGGTTAAACCTACAATTCCCTCAATCAATTAAACTACTTAAACAGAATTAATTTCAATTAATTTAACATTGAACCAATTTTGCTATTCCCCTTTCATTCAACTCACCTTATGAAGACAATGGACATAATCATTTTTGCTGGGCCGGAAAACTGCAGGGACAGTCTTGTACAGCCAAAACACAGTCTCTCTCTGAATAGCAGCCGCTTGGATCTGATACTGGCGTACGTATTCAATTTCCTTCAAATCACCACGTGCTGCTAACATCGCAGATTCCCTCACAGACGAACTGCCAATCAGAAAAATGCAGAGACTAACCATATCCGCTAATGAAACTAATAGCCGATCCTGAAAAACAAATATCATATATTAAATTACGAACACAAATTACTTATTAATTTAATATACTAATGATTGAACAATTAAATTAATTAATTTAAAATGTACTTCATTAAAAATATTTAATTAATGATATTTTATGAGTAAACATATATAATACAGATATTAGTGATTTATAAGTTGTAAATAATCGCATTATTACGACATAAATATAATTACAAATTTAAAGGTGAAGCTTATAAAATTTTACTATTAGCCGATCCCGTAAAAGAATATTTATGAAATTAGATATTTAATAAAAGCTCATCGTTTAAATTTGCCTTGAATTCAAATTCTCTTATGGAGGTCTCTCGTTTATCTCCTGTAGCTTGGAGGAGGGAGGCACAGAATACAGTCAGCGGGAGTTCATGGCGAAGGGCTCGGACGATTTCCCTGAGTAAAGCACGTAAAGCTCGCAGATAGTCGTCCTTATTCAGCAGCAGCTCGAGGAAGATATCAGCCAAGTAGCGGGCAGAGAGATCGGGCCAGTGCTGAAACATCACACCCAGGACGGCCATGTTGTTCGAACCTCTCGACGGTGAGAGTTCGTTGAATATCACGAGTCGTAAAAGTCCGGGAAGTTGATCTGGACGCTGCTCGATTTGCTCTTTGAAGCAAGTGACGTAGACATTCAGCAACGGCTTGGTCTGCTCGTAAAAAAAAAAACGTAAAGGAATTAAATATTGTAACGAGTTCTAAAGAAACGAGTTTCGTAGAGGTTTGTTTGGAGAAAGTAGAGCGACTTTCCACGAAGCCGATTAAGTAATAATAATAATAGCAAGGTCAAGGAGAAGCAACAAGAGGCCGTTTTAAATATAAAGCGAGTCAGTTCAAGTGCCTCCACTTTGCAGGGAAATTCCCTTAAAAAGGGAAAACTGGGTCTCAAAAAGCAAAAGTAAGGGAAAAATAACATCAAAGTAAAGCTTGATATCCCAAGATGGAGCGGAAAAGGATACTTGATATCTACGAGGGAAGGGAAAAAAGGGAAAACCGTGCATGCTTTAAGGGAAAATGCAAAACTGAAAGCGGAAGCATTGGTCAGGTTTTGGAGTGCATTGAGCATTATGGGGAGCAAATGCATGTCTATCTCGTTCCAATATATATTTTAATAAATATTATAATTGATTTTACCTTGAGTCGCAGTCTTAAAAGGTGGTTAATAACGTCTGTGTCTGTGGGTGCTAGAGTGCAGTTAATGCAGACAGCTAACAAGAGTTCAGTGGCAGGTCGGGAAAGCTTCGGGTTGGTGAGCCACAGTTCGAGCCTTTGCGAAGCCAGTAAGCGGACTTCGGCTATTCCCGAAGTTGCTGCCATGAATTTGAGGAGATTTCGTGTTGTCAAATCGGAAGTTGGTTGTTGCCTCCGGTTCAACTGCTCGCGAACGACGTCCAGCACGACACCTTCGACGTCGTTCGGCGACTCGTAACGAGGCTGGACCTGAATCTGGATTCCACAAAAATGTGCGTTAAAACACTGATTACATTACGATATAATACACAGCAGTAATAAGCTATAATACTAACAATAACAAGAATAATAATAATGATAATAATAGTAATAATATTATCACCGATCATTGTCAACATATTGTAAAAGAATCCTGGGCGGAATGGACCCTCGCCCAAATGGACCCTACTCTGTCTGCTGTAGCAAAAGTTACTATACCTTACCTTACCTAACCTAACTTGATTTTGCCCTCAGTCCGAGCCCTACCATCCCCACCTGACCCCTACAATGGATCCTCCATAGGCCTACTCGATTAGCAGGGTCTAGCCTACTTTATACATCCCCAGTTCTCTATGGGTCCATTCTGGGGGTCCATTTTGGCGAGGGTCCATTTCTTCCAGATACCATTGTAAAACAGTGAAACCCCCTCGCAGTTAATTCAGATGCATGTAAAATCATTTTCTATTTTCTCTTTTATATTATTTGTGCCCATAATTTTTTTCTTATTTTCTCGTTTTGGTGGTGGCGTAGCACAGTCGGGGAATAGATATACAAAAGTAGAGCTAGATAACCGTGCTATGTGGTAATAGGCTCTTAGCCTAAGCCGAGATTAAATAAACATAAACATAAACATAAACATAAACATAAACAAACTATTATGAAACTAATAATAATAATTACATTTGTGCTTTCCATAGCAGTGCTTCTTAGTAGTAGTCCCGTCTGACTGACATCTGAATCGACACTTCCTTCTTCGTCGTTGACATTAATCGAGAGCGAGGCTACCGAGCTAACACTCGGGGAACTGGCTGCTGAGGCAGCAGCATTGCCACTACTCTCCTGCTGCAGTACGTGCCGTGGTGGAATTTTTGTATTGAAAGCTGTTAGTACATTTTCCACAAACGACTGACATTCCTCACGATCCACCCACACTCGGTCTCCTATCGCATCTTCAATGTAGACTTTGACGAAAACCTCGGGCCAGCTAGTTTCATCCTATCTCAGAATTTACTATTAGCAAAAACACAAATAGTCAAATTTATATTAGAAAATACCTGAAAAGCCGCTAACAGTACGTTAGCAGCGAGTACCGCACCGGTAGCTAAGCCTCCCGTCTTTGCTTTAAAGCCGCTAGCAGCTGATAGATTTTCTCGTTTAAGCAAACTAGCTAAAGCGTCGACTACTAGTTCTGTGAAGAAGAATGAGGGTCGCCATTTGGCGAGATACATCAGACTGAGAACCAGGGACGGGTCTGCTTTAACTCGTTGTGAAACGCAGGCAGTTCGTAATTGTTTTATTGCTCCACATAAAACTGCTTCGATTTTTTCTTCGTCAGATGCGGCTTCTGCTTCTAAAAGAGTCTGAAGAAGCTCGGAGACCTCAACTTCAACTGCTACTTCTTCCCAAGGGTCAGGCTGGAGAGGAGTACCTGCAACAGGTTCTGACCGAGCGAAAAGCAAATATAAAATAATACATAAATGAATTTTTATAATAGCTTATTATTTATTACATGTTGTATTTATGGTTTTGAATTATAATATTTAATTGTCAAACTAAAAAAACAAAAATAACAGCAACAGAAAAAGACAGATATGAATTTCTGTAACAGTGTTATTATTTATTATATGCTGTATTTTTAATTTTAAATTATAAAATTTCATATTTAAGACTAAAAACACCACACATGATGTTGCTTATTATTTTATTTCATCACCGATATGTTGTATATATATTTAATTTTAATATGTTAACTATTTAAATTACCCGTTTTAGTAGGACCCCTTCCCAATGTTGTCAGAGGGCCTGGTGTCGGAAGCATTGGAGTTGCCTTTGCTTTTTTCATGGCAAGATGCGGAGGTACAACAGTGGGAACTTCTCGATCTCTTTTGCGATCAACGCCTAAATATTTGAAAAATATAAAATATAAAATTGAATAATAATACTAATAATAATAATGAAAAATGAAACAGTTTTATGAAGGAAAGAGTTTATCAACAAAATCATAACAGTGCTCTACCATTCTTAATATCTATAACTACCATTATTTTTTTAATTATGTGCTATTATTATTATTTGGTTTATACCCGAAGATAGGACGGGCATATTGGGCATCTTGCTGCTACCAGCTACCGAAGACGATCCAGACGCGGCTGACTGCGTTTTCCGAGAATCGCTAGTATCGGCAGGCCTTGAAGGTTTTGACCCTAGTGCGATAAAATCTCCAGGAAAGCCTATTGGTTTTCCTTTGGCTGCTTTGCTTGGTAAGTTTTTCCACGATCCATGGTGACGTTTTTCTAAGGTAAGTGTAACCCTTACGTAGGAAAATCACTTTAGAGAAGTAATAATAAACAAAGTAGTTTTAATAATAATAAATCAAGAAAACAGTTCATAATGGCTTTGAATTACCTATTACGCGTTTGCAGAAAGCAAACGTTTCTTCTATTTTGATATTAACGATTATTCGTGTCTTAATATTCGGGCTTGTTATTTCCAATGCATCATTTCTTATGATTTAAAGCGAAACAAATAATTCTTGACAGACTGATTGGAAAGATGAATCTTGTTTGGCGGTGAGACATGAGCAGACGAAATCCCAGTATAAGGGGTTTGAAACAACAAGGAAGGGTGCTTCTAACTGGACTATGCATCAATTTTCCATTTGGTAAATTTATTTTATAATTTAAATATTTGAAAATCATTAAAGCCTTCAAATTATAAAAACTATTAATAAATTATTCTTTGATTTCATTAAATAGTAATAATAAAATGAAATACCTACTTTAGCCATTTAATTTAAATCGTAGTTCGTAAAGCATCCGCTAGATGAACGCTTTTAGCAGACGTCACGTCATTGTTTATAAAATTGTATAGCAATTTGCTACAACAGTACATAAAGTATTTCTTATATCTGTTATAAACTAAAATCTTAGTTTTATATTTACTTTGCATACGAGAAAAAACTTGCTTTAAGTTGTAGTCTTTCGGTTTATATAACCGTACGTTCATTTACGTCAAATGTCCATGGCACTGAAGTGAATGTAGGGGTCTACACTATTACTAAATATTTGCAATTCTGCATAAATAATTCAGGTAAAAATATTGTTTTAAACTTTTCGTGTAACATTGTACAATTTTTAAATCTAAATTTTCAGGAAACTGCAGCATTTTTACTTGCACCTGTCTCGGGATAGGCTGTCACAAAGTTTGCCTACTTGTAAACGACACAGACAAATATTGATAATTTTGTGAATATCAATAATACCACAAATCAGGACTTGAAGTTTGGCATCACTGCTGACGCAGAGTAATTAAGAAGCATACAAGAAAACTAAGAAAAAAATGGATGACGAAGATGAAGTAGACGTCCTCGGAGACTTCTGTCTGAACCTAGAGTAAATATACATATATATATATATTAAATCAAAATAATATTAATAATAATCCTTCTCTGCTTAAAGCACCGATCTCAGTAGTTACGATGGAGGAGAACTGCCTTCCCACAGTTCAGGCCTTCTGGGCGATTACATGCAACACCCTTGGCTTGTGGATCACTCGCAGGTAATACTGTTTAACGTAATAAACCATTTCATACGCTACTTCATTATAGTAATAATAGATTATCTTCAAACTTAATGCACTGAAAATGCATTACATCAGTAAAATAGGTTCATAAAATTTACAGGCTTGGTACTTTGATCACACGACTGAAGAGAAGAGCAAGGCTTCCTTAGAAGTAATGCTGGAAGAAGAGAAAAAGCATTTCCCTACTGCTGTCCCACCTGTCATCCCAATCGAACCTTCGCCTCCTACGAACACTAACGGCAGCACACCTTCAAGCTCGTCTTCGCTGAAAGTTAGCCCCACGTGGACCAGCACTGACATAAGCTCCTTAAAAGAGGGAATCGTACGTATTGTTACATTAATTTTCATGCATTAATTACAAATAATTTTTTTTATTTATTTTCATTGATTAATTCAACTGTCTCTTTACAGCAACAAATAGATGAATTAGTTATCAAATAATATAATTAAAGGTTTCACACTTAGAAATTTTTTAAAATTTTTTAAAATTCAATAAAAATTTTTAAAATTTTTTTTTAGAAACAATATGGACAAGAATGGAGCAAAATTGCAAGGAAAATCGGGACCAAAACAACACTGCAAGTGAAAAGTTATGTCAAGCTTCATCCCGAGCTTGTTGCCTCGGCTTCCAGGCCTTGTTCCCGGCCCGGGTCTCGTGCTCCGTCCCCTCCGAACTACGTGAACGAAGTGGAGATCGCAGAGCAGGACCCTGACTTGTCGTACGCCAGCCTGGTGCTGCTGGATGAAGCTCAGATTCCTGCGTCTATTGAAGAAGTTATCGCGAGCGTTACGACAGGTCAGCCAACAATTTTACGAGGCAAAAAAGACGCCCCACTGAAATCAGTCCGAGGGAAAAGTCCAAAGAAAGGCCCGTTGCAAAATGCTGAAGGAAAGAAAAAGCGATTAAAAAAACCTATGAAAGATATAAAGGTATTGTTATTATATTATTATGTGGTACTACTATATTAGTATTGTCGTAGTACATAGTTGTATAATATTATTGCATTATTACGAGTATGATACCTTTTGTAACTAAATTTGTTGAATGTAATATATAATAACGTGACAGTTAATATGATAATGAATAATAGTAAGTTACTCATAGTGTACTTAGTTGTAATGATTAGTATAAGTTTAGATTGACAAATATTTTATTTCTTAATATTTCTTCTATTAAAAGCAGGTGGTAGTGGACCAAAATATCTTACCGATTCCTGCTCCTATTGATCCCGAACCTGGAATTTCTCCAGCAGTACCTTCTGCGGTAAAACTGGAAGGAGAAATCATACGTTTGAAGAAAACCAGCGAGTGCGTCAACTCTGAAAGCGAGGAAGAAGTCGACATAGACATCGAGGACGAAGACTCTGTTCCTCAGAAAGCAATTCCTACTTTAAAAGAAACGATCCTTGTTCCGAGTCCTGAGCCTTTGCGTATAATTAAACCAGAACCTGAACTCGAACCTGAACCTATTGCTGAACAAAAACAGCCGGTATTTAATCTAGTATAATAAATATACGATATAATAATAATATTAAAGTGGAATTATATTTTAGGAAGAGGAAACGAATACTGTTGAGTCTTCTGATGAATCTCAGCCTGTTTTTTACTTTCCTGCGCCAACAGAGAGTAGGGAGATAGATCCTGCGAGTATCTCTGAGGAAGAGAAGCGAGTTCACTGGGACTTTTTCGAAGGGAAGCCCAGCAAAACGCCGGAGCGATACGTCAAGATCCGCAACATCATCGTGCAGGAATGGAAGCGAGCCAAGCCGCGCTATTTGACTAAAACGTCGGTACGCCAGTACCTGAAAAACTGTGGCGATGTCAACTGCATTAGTCGTATCCATGCCTACCTGGAACTGACGGGAGCTATCAACTTTGGCTGTGGTTATTCATTTTAAACAAGATATTTGTATTAGTGATGTAATTGTAGGAGGAGTAGCAGTAGTGCTAGTAGTAGTAGTAGTACTATTATTAGTATTAATTGTACCAGTAGCAGTGGTAATAGCAGTACGAGTAGCAGTAGTGGCAGTAGTGCTAGAAATAATAGTAGTAGCAGGTGTAGTAGTAGTAGGAGTAGTAATAGTACTAGTAACAGTGGCAGTAGAAGTAGTACAGCAGCAGCAGCAGTAGTAGTAATAGAAGTAGCATTACTATTTTACCATTACTAAAATTTTCATTGTTGTTATTATTATCACTAGTATTACTATTACTTTTACTCTTATTACTGTAGTAGTATTATTATTCCTTCTAACAATCAACATTTTTTCTCTTCCATTCTTAGATAAAGTGAGTTACGACAAGCCGTTGCCTCCAGTTCCCTCCGTTCGCGAACGATACACGCAGTACTCCGCCAAGAAACTGCCGGAATCCGTTGATGTACCCCCAGCACGGATACGCAAAAAGCGGCAAATCTCCGACGAGGACCGAGATGGCGGATACACGATTCAGCACGACGCTGATGGAAATGAAATTATTTGCAAACCTCAGACCCCGGTGAAGATCCGCAAACAGAAGAAAGTGAAAAATAAATCAGAGGATCCCTTCCAACTGGTTCCCTACGTCAACTTCGATAGCGAACTCTCTGTACGAACGATAGAAACCAACATAGCATATAAATAATAAATAAATAAGAAGATTAAGAATAACAACAATAATAATAGTAGTAGGGGCGCTGGTGGAGCAGTGGTTAAGACCTTAGGTCAAGACCACCGCCCTTCACCTCTGGGTATTGGGGTTCGTTCCCACTCGCCTCCAAGTGAGGCCTTCCCCAGACCAGCGACCCTTAGCAGTTGAATCTGCAATCCCTTCCCCTGGGGTCATGGGCCAACGGCTGGATACCCGTCAATGTGATAATAATAATAATAATAGTAATAAGAATAACAGTACTAGTAATAATGAATATAATAATAATAATAATAATTCTTGAATTTTTGTATCAGTTCAGTACATGTTACCTAGAGCATTAAGTATGTCAAAACTTGGCGCTTTATTGTAAAATAATTCAAATAAGTAACGAATCTATATTATTTATTATTATTACAACTAATCCTAATTATTCATCTTTAGACTAAATTGTGACATAATTCAAAAGGAGTAACAGTCTTCCTTATTCTTTTTGATCTCATTGACGGGTATGCAAGCGTTAGCCCATGACCCGAGGGGGAGGGATTGCAGGTTCAACTGCTAAGGGTCGCTGGTCTGGGAAAGGCCTCACTTGGAGGCGAGTGGGATCGAACCCACTGACCCGGAGGTGAAGGGCGATGGTCTTGACCTAAGGTCTTAACCATTGCGCCACCAGCGCCACTATTATTTATTATTATTATAACTAATCCATATCATTATTTACTGAGGCTAAGTTACGAAATAATTCAAATAAGTAACAGCCTTTATTCCTTATTATTAGTAACAACTAATCCTTATTATTATATATTTATCTTCCTTTCTGAAGTCTTGTTGTACCATTTATATACTATGGTACTATACATATTATATTATACTATTTATATTAATTATACCATTTATTAATATTATAACTAATTCTTCCTATTATGTTTAGGCTCCATTTGAAGTTCACCTATCAGCTGACGCCCTCATTGCTATAGACGTTCACTCTCATTTGTGCACCACGGAGGTGATTGGTCTGTTGGGAGGCCGTTTGTACACGACCAGTGAGACGCCAGTACTTTGCGTAGAAGCTGCACAACCCTGCAGGAGTTTATCCACAGGGCATCAGTGCGAAATGTGTCCCGGTATTTTAATACGCATAATGATATATAATCGTAATTCACAACATAAGTAATGTGGTATTTAGGAAAATAGTTGACTGTAGTGAAACTAGTATAATAGTAATTGATAGTTAGTAGCTGCTGGGTGTAAGGTAGCGATAGATTATGCATTATTTTAGAAGTATTTATTAATTATTTAGTAGATTAAGATTAACAATATTACCTGGTGAATAATAGTGTCAGAATAATAATAGTAGAAATAATAGGAAATAATGATAAATATTGTATGATGTCATTTGCTGATTGAGTTTATGATTTGAAAAGTTTCGCAAACCGAGGAAAGCGAGAAGCTGCGAGCCAGCGGACTGCAAGTCGTCGGGTGGTACCACTCGCATCCGACGTTTCCCGCGAGGCCTTCGCTGCGAGACGTCCACACTCAAGTAAAAATGTTTAATTTATTTACTATTAATATTAATTCTTAATACTACATATAATATTACTATTAAATAAACAGTTATTTTATTTAATCGTTCCTTATCCGTATTATTATCATTATTATAAATACTGATATAATAAAGACTAGACTAGCTAACGCTCTTACAACGAGAACATTCTCATTTTATGAATAGTTTTGTGCACATTAATGGATATATTTGAATCAGTTTATTATATCAATTTTTTGTATTTACATATATCTTTTAAATGTCTGTATTGGACTGAGGTCTGTTCAAGACCGTAGTCAAACTCCATGTCAGTGTTTCCGCTTTTGCACGTAAATTCCCTAAAAAAGGGAAAATGGTGTCTGAAAAGGGACAAACCAAGGAAGAGGGAAAAGGGAAAATCTGAACATACAGAATTGTATTCTAGTACGAAGGGGAAAAGGGGGAGAATAAGGGAAGAGAGGAGAAAGGGGAAACTGAAAGTGGAAGCACTGCTCCATGTGCAAAACATAAGCTTAGTTAAAGAAAAACTTCGGTCATCGTACAACATTTTTGGGACACTCTTACCTCACTTAGACTAATGGAGAGAAAGAAAATTTGTATTATATTGTTGATAATGATATTAATTGGTATTATAGGAAAATTTCCAGCAGTGGTTTTCTAAACAAGAAGCCCGTTTGTCGGCATCATTGTCAATCCCTATTCCAGCACCGGGTCCAAATCTTCTTCCGCAGCATCTTCAATACGGTATATTATTATGTAAAATAATAGTATTTAATTTAGAAAAACAATTCAGTTTATTCAGGGTTCCCACCGACCCGGAAAACCGGGAAATCAGGGAAAAGTCAGGGAATGAAATTTCAGTCAGGGAATGCAGGGAAAAATCAGGGAATTTGAGTTGCCACTCTGCTCAGTTTTCGCTCAGCTTCAACTAACCTTTGCTAAATCCTCCAATGAATAACTTCTAGGAAGTATAATGCGTATTAAAAAGTCAGGGAAAAATCTGAAAAGTGGCAGGGAAATCAGGGGAAAATCAGGGAATCAGGTTAAGATTTTTCAGCGGGAACCCTGTTATTTGATTCATTTCGAGTAATGTTTCATCAATTAAATTAATTTAGTAATTTTGTTTTCTTAAATTAATTAAAATCAATAATGTGCAATTAATATTTGATTATTTGCTACAGTTGTATGACGGTTTACGACGGTTTGCCTTACAAACACGAACTCAGCTTCACGTCCAGCTTCTACGACGAAGAAAAAATCCGCAAAGTCCTGAAGAACCTATTTGATGAGCTCCAAGTCTGTCCCACCTTGGTACCCTTCAGTAGCAACTACCCGTACCATATCGGTAGCAGCGATACCGAAGCTAAACTTACTTATGGAACAAAGGTATTGACAGTTTTTTTCAAGCTACGTATTTAAAACAAAAAATATTAATTAAAATTAAAATTTAATAATAGATTAATTAATAAAATCGAGAAAATAAAAAAAAAATAAAATAAACCAGTAAGTTTAATTAATAATTTAATTATCACAATAACTTCATTAATTAATTAATTTAACCAATAAACTTGGAAAAATGCAGAACGAAAAATAATAAATTATATTTAATTAAATTATTTAAATTAAATAATAACAAAATTTCATTAAATTAATAAAAAAAATTACTTAAAAATCCGAAAAATAATAATTTAAAAATGATAAGTCAAAAATATAATTATTATTAGTAATCATGCTATGCATTTAAATACGTAATAAACTATGTAGTTGAATACTGATATAATTTAATTGGTTTCCAGATACTATCCAGCTTGAAGAGTCATCTACAAGACGTCCTTTCCCCGCAGCAGATCGATGAAGTCTGCGATTTCGTCAAGGAATGCGTTTCGACACTTTCGAACCAAATCTACTAACCATAAGAATATAGATAAAATCTTTATTCATATTAATTTATTCAGCTCTCACTTGGAAAAAGAAGAAAAAACGTGAAAAATCCAGCCAAAGAAATGTACGGAAAACGCAACTCATCACGCCTCTGTGTTTGTGTATTGAATAAAGATAAGCCATCAAAGTATTAAATGCATACAAGTGGAGAAAAAAAAACTAGTTAAAAACTGAGGAAATAACGGTTTTAGTGAATGAACACAACTATTTTGGAGAGGTTCTTCTTCAACGAACTTTTCCAGAATTATTCCGGAATAAATTTCACTTCTTCTTGATATCAGCCCATGCTGCTAGAACGAACTTCTCGATGTCACTCTCATTCTGGCCACGCAAGATGCGGAAATAGCCGTTTTCACCCCAGCCTTCACCCCAGGAGTTGGCCACCAGCTAGACAGCGAAATATAATCAGGTTAAAATATTATTATTCAATATTATATCAAGACTTGGAAGATAAAATTAATACGCATTTTTGCTTATAATATATTATGATTATTTCCTATTAAATTTATTGAATTTATTAATTCTATTGTATTATTTAATCTTGCTACGTTTCTTACGTTCATATACGTTACGTATTAATTGGTATTATTATCTATATATCACAATTTACAAAATGAATAAGATTATCAGTTAATGAAATAAATGTTCGAGCATTTTGGAATTTTAATGAGTAAATGAATAATGATTATTACCCAATATTTGACGGGAAATCCTAGAGCGGAATCTTCGCCCCAGCCAATTATGCGCACCGAGTGATAACCAGTGCGCTGGGCGCTCGTCAAGCCGGAAGACCGATAAACTCCGCCGCGGTACATGAAAAAGTCCGGGCTGACCTTCATCGTTGCTACAACAGTACATTCTCATTATAGTTTACTACTATTTTCATCATTATTATAGGTAGAAGTAGGAGGAGGAGTAGTAGTAGTGGGAGTAGTAGTAGTAGTACAAAAAGAAGAAGAAGAAGAAGAAATAGTAGTAGAAGTAGTAGAAGTAGTAGGAGTAGTAGGAGTAGTAGTAGTAGCAGCAGTAGTAGTAGTAGTAGAAAAGAAGAAGAAGAAGAAATAGTAGTACAAGTAGTAGGAGCAGCAGCAGCAGCAGCACTAGTAGTAGTAGCAGTATTAGTAGTAGAAACAGCAGTAGTAGTAATACCAGTAACAGGAGGAGTAGTAGTAATAGGTTTTTATCAATAAAATAAATTATTATTATTATTATTGTTATTATTATATTATTTAGTAATAACCTTGGACAGGCCCTCGTTGTAGGATTTCATTCATGATGTCGTATTCGTTAGAGGCTATGCGATACGCAGGTGGTGTACGGAAAAGTTCCTTTCGCTGCTTAGCAAGTGGGACGTTATTTGCATTGGGCAGGGCGCATCTCATCGTCAGCAGATTTGCATTGCGAGGAACGTGGCATTTCTCCACTGTCGATGTCGTCCCACTCGTGTAACGATAGCACTCGTCATTTACCACGCTGTTCAACGATCAAAATAGTATTTTCCAAATTTGTTTAAAATGTACAGTTAAATTTAATATGCGTTATGTATTTATTATATTTAAAACCATATTGCAGTGTTTCCACTTTGCAGGGAAATTCCCTAGAAAAGGGGGAAATAAGAGAAGATGGAAAAGGGAAGTCTTGAAGTATAGCCTTATTTTCTAGCGTGGAGGGGAAAAAGGGGAAAATAAGAGAGGAGGGAAAAGGGAAGTCTAGAAGTACAGCCTTATTTTCTAGCGTGGAGGGGGGAAAAGTGAGAATAAGAGAAGAGGGAAAAGGGAAATCTAGAAGTATAGCCGTATATTCTAGCATCGAGGGGAAAAAGGGAAAATAAGAGAGGAGGGAAAAGGGAAATCTAGAAGTATAGCCTTATATTCTAGCGTGGAGGGGGAAAAGGGGAAAATAAGAGAGGAGGGAAAAGGGAAATCTAGAAGTACAGCCTTATATTCTAGCGCGGAGGGGAAAAGGGGAAAATAAGAGAGGAGGGAAGAGCGAAATCTAGAAGTATAGCCTTATATTCTAGCGTGGAGGGGAAAAAGGGGAAAACCAAAGTGGAAACACTGTACCACTGTTTGCTATTATCATTATTATTATTATTTTCGGATTGTTTTACCTTATATTATTATTAAATTTGCTCCAGTGCTCCTTGACTTTATTAGATTTTTACAAGAACGAAATAATACAAATGGAGTATAAAATTACCCAAATCTTCGCATGTAGTTCCAGGCACGATCTAAATGTCCTCCATTACATCCTTGTTGTCCACGATTATTACATGAAATTAAATTCTGCGTTGACAGCGAATGAACTTCTTTGCCATTTGACTGTAAAGCCAAACGGTCAGCAGCGACTGACGTAGTGGAAAAAGCCCAAGAAGCTCCACACCTTAATTATTTTTAAATAATAATATTAAATAAGGATAACTTAGTAACCTAAGATAACACAATACCATCCTTGATCGGAGATAGGCTGTAACTGAGCTTTCCATTGCTTTCGACTATCGTAGTATCGCGGTAGCGATCCAGCATCGTATTGCTGTCGTATCGGTTTCATTGCCAGAACCTTGTTAACCAAAGGTTAACAATAAATCAGATGATTGTTAACCAAGATAATAAAAGTATGTCATTTACAAATTGTTCGGGTTCTAATGTTCCCAGACGAAGAACGATTCCGTCATCCAGTTTGCGTCCCCAGAATTCCGAATAGTTGGACGCTTGCCATCCGAGGTTAACTTGGTTGTTAACCCCGATAATAACATCGGATTGTACTAAACAAGCATTGGTCTCGCATAACATCTCCAATTTGTCAGGATTGCTCGCTGAAGACCCACAAACACTAATAACAATAAATTTTGCAATTATAATTAATTATAATAATAATTTTCATTGTCACGCACTTTTACTACTGAATCGAACTTAACTTAAATTACTCAGTCTAAATTTCCTGACTTTTCTATATTTGTTCTTATATTATCTTGTACTAGCCATGGGCCTATAGGCCTACGTGCTTTAATGAAATTTTAAAAATATATATTTAATTTAAGTTACCATTCGTTGCAGTTTTCTTTGATACTCTTGCCGTAAGGAACGTACTGGCCATCGTGGTAGCAACCTATAAATAATTATTATAATATATTAAGAATAATATGTTTTAATATATTTATATTTATTGTAATATAAAATATGTATAATTATTAATTAAATATATAATATATTTTAATATATAGTTATAATATAATAAAAGTAGTTACAATGTTTCTATTTTCAGTTTTCCATTTTCCCCTTTTTCCCGTTTACTTGAAAGGAACAGTTTCCCCTGTTTTCCCTCTGTGCTAAAATACACAACTTTTAAAAATTTCCCCTCGCCCTTAATTTTCCCCTTTACCTTTATTTTTTCCCTTTTTCCCCTTAACTTGAAAGGGACAATTGTCCCCCTTTTTCCCCCTCTGTGCTAAAATATAAAGCTTCTAAAATTTCCCTTTTCCCCTCTTACTTGAAAGGGACAATTTTCCCCCTTTTTTCCCTCCTACTTGAAAGGGACAATTTTCCCCTTTTTCCCCTGTGTGATAAAATATGAAGCTTCTAAAATTTCCCTTTTCCCCTCTTACTTGAAAGGGACAATTTCCCCCTTTTTCCCCTGTGTGCTTAAAATATGAAGTTTCTAAAATTTCCCTTTTTCCCCTTTGCTTGAAAGGAACAATTTTCCCTTTTTTCCCCTGTGCTCTAATATAAAGCTTCCCAAAATTTCCTTCTTTCCCTTACTTTTTTTTCTTTTTTTCAGGGAATTTCCCTGCAAAAGTGGAAAAAAAACACTATAGAGTTCATACTCTTGGAGGCAGCAGGCGGTGGTTCGATGCCTAGACAGACTTTCCAATAGTCAGGACAGCAATCGTCAGCGCGGGTTCTGTTGCAGAACTGGTCGCAGTAGCACAGGGTCCCGAGGACGGGGACGCTGCACGTGTCCAGGCGTCCGTCGCAGCAGTGCGAGACTCCGTGAGCCCCGCAGTAGTCGCCGGCCGGGAAGTCGACGAACTGCGCGGCGCTGAAGCCCAGCGCCGCTACCAGCAAACAACATAACGCAGCTCGTACTGAAGCTGCCATTGTAGATTTTTTACTAATCTCTGTAATCCAGACGAAAAATATACGAAATAAATACAATATATAATAATATACAATAATATAATAAAATACAATACAATATATACAATAGATAATCTGAGACCCTTTGATCTGTTCGGACGTGCGTTTCAGTGCTCCGCAGTTTCAAATTGGTTTGAGTGAAAAGCGAGAGTAAATCAATAAAACAATCATCAAGTTCATTGAGAGAACAAACATTCATTCGCATTCGGAAGTTCTAATATCAATAACTACGCTTATAGACACGATTACAAGGCAAAGGAATTGAATAGTGTTAGTTGCTAGGTGCTCTGCTAGACAAAGGTCAAACGTTGAACTCGGGGCATCAAGATGACCCCAGCGAAAACTGGAGAAAAAGAGTGCGAGCGTTGCTCGAAGGCATTTCGCCCGAATTGTGGAAACCATAAATACTGCGATAACTGTGGCACTGGGGCAAGACGCAAAGAAAAAACTCAGACGACAACGGAAAGGTCATCTGTCGGTCAGCAGAATACAACAGGAGACTCTCTTACTCAACCTGAAACAAGCACGCAGCAATCGGTCTCGAATGAGGATGACAACCAGCAAATGACCCAAACCGACAAGACTGAGGTTGCAATCCTTAATCAAGAAATTGAAGTACTTAAGCAAAAACTAACCCGTGCGTATGAAGAAAACAAAAAACTCAAGCTTCTTTTGGCGGACAAAGTCCTCCAGGACCACTCTGCTTCCCAGCACAAAACTTACGCAGCCGCAGTTGCACTAAAGCCTCAACCGACTCCAAAAGCGAAGCTCATCATCGGCACCTCCGAAGAAATAACACTGAATAAACTTGACAACGCTCTCAATTCGAAGGCGCAAGGACCAGTGGTGGAACAGATGCGCCCTCTGCACAACCACAAGACTCTTCTCACTTTTGCAACAGTAGAGCAGCGAGACATCGCAAAGACAATTCTGGAAAACAAAAAGGAACAGCTGAAGCTCCAATCCGTACAACCCCCGGCAATCAAACACGCGGTCATCGTTCAATTCGCCCCTTACGTAACAACCAATGCACTGATTGAGGAAATCGAGATGCGAAACCGATTTCTGCGAGGAACCGTCAAGGGATTGAGATATGTTTTCTGCAAGAGAAACGAAAAAGGAGAGCCAGAAAGTGGCCATCTCAAGTTGGAACTGAAAGACGCAAACACAAAAAATTTGGCCCTGCAAAATGGTCGAATCCTCATGTTCAACAAGTCCCACCCGGTTGTGAATGTTGATCCTGCTCGACTAGTGACGCGATGTTACAAATGCCAAGGATACAACCACATCGCAAAGTACTGCAAAAATGAGGAAAGGTGCGGATTATGTGCAGACAAACACAACACGAAGTCCTGCCCTGCATCCGACAAACCACGGAAATGTGTCAACTGTGGGGATGGTCACGCAGCTGCCGACAAAACTTGCCCGCATTTCTACAAGGCTACGAAACGGTTGACTTACATCTATAACCAAAATGACCAGTAAATCTCAGAAACATATCAAATTTGCTGTTTTAAATCTACATAAAAGTTGGCCAGTGCTTCATGCACTACTATTCAATGCCTCATTTAATCAAGCAGACATCCTGCTCTGCCAAGAGATTCCGGTTAAATTGTTGAACTACCCCCCTAGGGGATGGTGGGTGATAAGTTCACCCGATTCTCCTTCGGCAATATTAATATCAAGACACATCCAGAAAAAGCAGTGGCAGCAAACAGAATGTACAACATTCGGAAGCTCTGTGTTGTGGGTTCCCCTGAACATAAAAATAATCTGCATTTACCGGCGTCCCTGCACGCCACTAGACGTATTTAGAGATCAGTTAATGTGGGTCCAAGATATATCAAGGAAAACTTCAGGTTTGATACTGGGTGGTGACTTTAACGCTCATCACGGCGACTGGGACAGCCGTACGGATGTTTTTGGGGAGGAACTCGCCTCATTCCTGACCATCATGAACGCTCGTGTACTTAATCCTAGCAACCAGTACACTTACCGGAGCCCTTACGGGGAAACTTCAACAATTGATCTCTTATGCGCATCTTCAACCATGTCTCCCAAATTTACGGAAGTGCAGGTTGAATACGGCATGGAGTGGGAAACTACGTCCGATCATTTCCCTGTGGTGGGGACGTTCAATTGTGGATTACTCGCAGCCCCGAGAAGCCGCACACGCTGGGACTACAAAAACGCTAATTGGCACCTCCTTAACCAAACCATACAATCCTTAATCAATTCAGATCCCAGACTTCAGCAACCGATGAATTCGCCAGACGAAGTGGATCTTTTTGCCAATAGTCTCACCGAAAACATACAACGGGCGATGGATTGCAGCATAGATAGACGGTCCCACCAAAGGTATAATCAGCCATGGTGGACGCACCAGCTCAGCGAACTTAAAGAAAAAATAAGACGCTTCGAAAAAATCTGGAGGAAGACTCGCACAACAGCTTCGCTCGTATCTCTGAAGAAAAGTAAAGCAGAACTCAGAAAGTCCATAAGAACAACTAAACGAAACTCCTTTAGAGAAAATCTTGAAAATCTAGAAACGAACAAATCATGGACCTTATACAACCGTATCACCAAACCTCCATCGGACGTAGCCTTCCCTCACACAGTAAGAACTAGCGAAGGAAGCATTCTGGCTAATGAGAAGGATATTCTCGACCACTTCGCCTCGGACTTGCTTGGAGGGGTATTATCTCCCCCACCAACATATTCTGCTACAGACTCCTCCAGCACAACAACCGAACCAGATATCTTACAGCAGATAACTGCAGCCGAACTGTTACTTTCATTAAATACCACAGATCCCAAGAAAAGTCCAGGAGAGGATGGAGTACAAACCATTATATTGCAGAAGGCATACCCCAGTCTAAAAGACAGCTTACTAAAACTGTTTAATGCCTCACTGCGACATTGCCACTACCCTACGGTATGGAAAAGAGCAAAAGTAATTTTGTTGAAAAAACCAAACAAATCAGACTACTTGGATATATCGGCTTACCGGCCCATTTCTCTGCTCTGCACAATGGGCAAATTATTAGAAAAAATCATCACAAAACGACTCCAGTTCGCCATCCATGAGAATCAGCTGCTCCACCCGGCACAATACGGATTTCAACAACACATCTCCGCCGTGGACGCAATCCTAAATGCAACTAACCTTGTCACTTCCACTTTCGGAGAAAGAGGGACGCTTTCCCTGATTAAATTAGATATGCAAAAAGCATTCGATACAATTGACCATCAGATGACCCTCCGAAAGCTGGCTCAAAAGGGACTTCCAAGCAGCCTCTGCCGATGGATCAAATCTTTCCTAAGTGGTCGATCCTTCACAGTCACCAATAGTAACTCGAACAGCAGTTCACTACATTGGTTAACAAAAGGAGTCCCACAGGGTTCCCCATTGTCGCCCATCCTTTTCACTCTTGCGGTGGATGATTTGCTGGTTTCATTAAACGGATCTCCTGAAATAGTCGCACAGGCATTCGCAGATGACTTTATTATAATGGTTAAAGGTCAGTCTGCCGAACAAAACGCCAAGATTCTAGAACCAGCTTTACAATCAGTAACGGAGTGGGCGCGAGAAAACCGCATGGCCTTCGGAACCCAGAAGACAGAGCTAGTCCACTTCTCAAAGAAAAGAAAACCGGAGGACACTCCGGTAAGATGGGCAGGAGCCCAGATTCAGCCCAAGGATGCTGTGAACCTTTTAGGTGTTATCCTTGATAAAAAGCTGACGGGATCTCTTCACGCCAAATCAGTGGCAGCCAAAGCTGGATGGAAACTACAGCAATTAACAACTATATGCCGGCGCTATTGGGGTCTTCATCGAGACACCATGCGCAGTTTATATGTTAGCGCAGTATTACCGGTTGTAACGTATGCAGCAATTTCGTGGAGCATTACTAAAAGGTGCCATCTGAAGCCTATAGAGACAATCCATCGCAGGGCAGCCTTGTTGATAACTGGAGCAACGCTCAAAACATCGACAACAGCACTGGAGGTGGAAGCAAACCTGCCACCCCTCCATGTGATCTTGAGAAGAGCACGTCTCAACGCAGTATCCAGGCTGCTTCAACTCAAGGACCATCCCACCTTTCAGAGTTGGGATTACGACCAAGTGTCTAAATACCCAACTGCGCTTGAACTGGCGTATGCCGACCTGCAAAGGAACGTCGCAGAAAAAACTCTTCAAGGGCTGGAACAAAAATCCAAAATGCAAGAGCCCTGGAATGTCGAGAAGCTGCCCATTACCTTCCTCGATCCAACTATGGCCCGGCACGACATACAAGAACTTAGATCCACTGCCGACTTCCATATTTACACGGACGGTTCTAAATGTGGTGACAGAGTGGGAGCCGCGGCGGTAGTACTGGACGCACAAAACAGGGATGTCCACAGCAAATCTTACGTACTACCTGAACACGCTTCGGTGACCCAGGCGGAGCAGCTGGCCATTCTGAAGGCGACTGAGTTTTTACTGAACCTCGACACCACTCACCGAATCAACATCTACTCGGACAGTCAAGCCTCGCTCAAAATACTCCAAAATGCTGAACGTTACAATACTCTCGCTGAAGAAACGCTGAAACGAGTCAAAACTGGTCGACATACTGTCAGGTTCTTCTGGGTCCCAGCTCACATTGGCATACCCGGGAACGAGAAAGCGGACCAACTAGCAAAATCCGCCAGCGTGGATTCCAGTGAGAGTATTACAAACATTCGAGTTCCTAAATCCTGCATTAGGAAACAAATTCGTGACCTCTGCATGAAACAGTGGCAGAGGGAATGGTGTAGCGGGGAGAGTGGTAGACACCTCTTTGAAATACAGCCCTCAGTGTCAGAAGGCGTTTGGACCTCGACAAAACTACAAATCCCGAGAAAATGGCAATCACTTTTGACCCAACTAAGGACTGGCCACGCCCCTCTCAATGACAGTCTACATCGATTCCGAAAGACTGAATCTCCAAACTGCTCCTCCTGCGACAATTGCAGAGAAACAGTGGAGCATTTCCTCCTGGAATGCCCTCGTTATTCCAATGAACGACACACTTTACAGCGTAAAGCTGAGACCCGCGGAATACCGATAGACATCCGAATGCTGAATTCAGAATTTATGATAAAATCCATTGTACAGTTTTGCATCCAAACTAAGAGATTTGTTTAACTGTTTTTTTTTCTTCTAATTTTGCGTGTACTTTCGATTATAATAGTTGTTGTTTTAGTTGACTCGTTTTGTTTTGTGTTTGTGTTTTCTTGGTTTTTTGTTTTGTTTTTATGTTTTTTTTTTGTTTTTTTGTTGTTTTTTTTTGTTCTTGTTTTTGTTTTTTGTTTTTGTTTTTGTTTTTACTTTTCTTTTCTTTTCACATTTTCATTTTTATAATGAGTAAATTTACTAATGTAGCAATATTTACCACAAAGAGAATTATAAACTGTAACATGTAAAAAGGGCCATAATTCAATACTGGATTCCAGGCCTAGAATACACGCTTGAATATATACAATAATATAATAAAGTACAATACAATATATATATATATATAATAATAGTAATAAATAATATAAATATAATATATATACAAATACAATATATATAATATATACAATAAATATACAATAATAATATAAAATTTTCGTGTCCTTCATTTATCAGTTCCATATGCGTGCCCCTCTATAACGGACACCAATATTAAATCAACACAAAATAATTTCAAAATTTTCTTTGCATGGAAATGTTTCGCTAATTTTTCTGTAATTTTTGGATAAGTTTTGATTGATATTTTCGCATAAATATATTTTACACGTCTGTCCGTAGTTGAGAGGTTGGTCTATTACAGTGGCCTTTTTCTGAAAGGCCAAACGCCTGCCCCTCTATAGCGGACACTGTTATTAAATCAACCGTAAGAAATTTTAATATTCTTTTTACACGAAAATGTTTCTCGAATTTTTTGTGATTTTTTGACTTATTTGAAAGTTAATAATTTTACATAAGCATATTTAATTTACATGTCCGTAGTAGAGGGGCTGGTCCACTACAGTGGCCTTTTCTTGAAAGGCCAAACGCCTACCCCTCTATAGCGGACACTGTTATTAAATCAATCGTTAGAAATTTAAAAATTCTTTTTACACCAAAATGTTTCTTGAATTTTTTGTGATTTTTTGACTTATTTTAAACTTAATAATTTTACATAAGCGTATTTAATTTACGTGTCCGTAGTAGAGGAGTTGGTCCACTACAGTGGCCTTTCCTTTCGGAGTATAGGCCCTATAGACCTTATTCCAAAAAGACCTCTGTAGACCAACTCCCTCTACTACGGACACTCGTGTAAATTAAATTTTTCAATGAATCGGCTTGAAAATACGTCTAAAAATCGCCAAAAAATCTGAGAAACACTTTGATACCCAGAAAAGTTAAAAAATTTTAATAAATTGATTAGATATCAGTGTCCGCTATAGTGAGGTGACCGTTTGGAATAGGCCCTATAGTTAACAACTATTCGGTGCTTCCACTTTTTCCCCTTTTTTTCCCTTTTTTCCCCTCCGCTTGAAAAATATCAGTTTCCTTTTTTTCCCCTCCGTGCTACTGAGTAAAAGTTCCATTTGTAAATTCACTTTTCCCTCCATTTTCTCCTTTCCTTCTTCCCTATTTTCCCTATTTGAGGGAATTTCCCTGCAAAGTGGAAGCACTGCAACTATTGTTACCAATATTACATTATTATTATTACATTATTATTATAAATATTATTACAAATAATTATATTATTATTATTATTATTATTATTATTATTATTATTATTATTAATTATTACATTATTATTATAAATATTATTACAAATAATTATATTATTATTATTACTATTATTATTATTAATTATTAATTATTATAAATAATTAATTATTACAAATATTGTTACCAAGGTTATCAGTGACGAGTTCATTCAATTCAGGATGCTGAATAAGAACCAAGCCCATGGGGCTTAGTATTACAACGCAGCAAGATACTTGTTATTTATGTGCAAATATTTGTGATTTTAACATTTCAAATGGAAGAAACAAAAACTTTCAACTCAACAGTTTGTGCTTCAGCATAACCAAGGGGTCCGAAACTTCCAATAATCTTCGTACACACCTAGGTCATGTTATCACTGTTATCAACCTGTTATCCCCATGCTATCTCCGTGTTATCAAATAATCGTGGTCCTCCTAGTTCATGTTATCGCTGTTATCAACACTGTTATCTCCATGCTATCTCCGTGTTATCAGGTGTTATCAAATAATCTTGGTATCCCTTGGTCATGTTATCGCTGTTATCAACCTGTTATCTCCATGTTATCTCCGTGTTATCACGTGTTATCAAATAATCTTCGTACTCCTAGCTCATGTTATCACTGTTATCAACCCTGTTATCTCCATGCTATCTCCGTGTTATCAGGTGTCATCAAATAATCCTCGTACACACCTAGGTCATCCTATCGCTGTTATCAACCTGTTATCTCCACGTTATCTCCGTGTTATCATATGTTATCAAATAATCTTCGTACTCCTAGTTCATGTTATCACTGTTATCAACCTGTTAACTCCATGTTATCTCCCTGTTATCACGTGTTATCAAATAATCTTCGTACACCAAGGTCATGTTATCACTGTTATCAGCCAGTTATCTCCGTGTTATCTCCGTGTTATCAGGTGTTATCAAATAATCTTCGTACTCCTAGCTCATGTTATCACTGTTATCAACCCTGCTATCTCCATGCTATCTCCGTGTTATCATATGTTATCAAATAATCTTGGCACACCTAGCTCATGTTATCACCGTTATCAGCCAGTTATCTCCATGTTATCTCCGTATTATCATATGTTATCAAATAATCTTCGTACACACCTAGGTCATGTTATCACTGTTATCAGCCAGTTATCTCCATGTTATCTCCGTGTTATCAAATAATCTTCGTACACTTTTCCTCGGAGTTTCGAACCCCTTTGAGCATAACATTTAGTAGTGACTAAGCATGCAACATACACAATGGAGGTGGTAACTAGAGTGATAACACTGATAACAGGCTGATAACATTGATATCACACACATTCAAGATAATATCATTTTGTTCCATTGCCCAGCAGAAAATTAAGGATAGTTTCAGGACCCTGAAAGTATCCTGAAAAGGACATTTTTAGGATGCCAATCAGGACTCTGAGTGCAGTGAAATTGGCCCACTTCCAGGGTGTTCAGGACCCTGACATTGGAATGTCTGAATAATACATGTTCAGGGTACTTAACAGCGTCCTGAAAAAACGCTTTTCAGGATACTTGATGGTGCCCTCAATTATCAAGTTTCACAATTTTTTTTAACTCATCCACGATCGGACATGGTTCAGGATATTCAGGATATGTTACGGGATATCGTTCAGGATGTAGGCGACATCCTTAATTTTCCGCTGGGTGGCTACGGAATAAAACAATATTATCTAATAATTATATATTTGCTATTTATTTATATTAATATTAAATTAATTTTTATAAAAAGTTTTATTATTTTATTAATTATGAATATATTTATATTTAATAAGCTTCGTATTTAGCTGTAATACGAACTAGCGATGTAATTTCAGGGTGCTGAAAAAGCTAAACCTGATCCTCAAATATTTCGTCTTTAATTAAGTGGTAATTACTTATCAGGTTTTAATAGCCCTCCTCGTGTTATCACCTGTTATCATATGTTATCTACTTGTTATCACCTGTTATCGTATGTTATCTACTTGTTATCACCTGTTATCCTGCACCAAATCCACAGAAAACGCATATGAACTATTTATAATTTCGAATTCATTCAATTCTTTTGGACAGGATGTAATAGTGATAAAATTGATAACATGAGATAACACATTGATAACAGGTCGATAACACTGAGGGGTTGGCTACAATCGAAATAGTGTCACCATCAAAGTAATTTCGAATCGATTCATTTATTTTGGACAGGATGTAATAGTGATAAAAATTGATAACACGAGATAACACGTTGATAACAGGTCGATAACATTGAGGGGTTGGCTACAATTGAAATAGTGTCACCATCAAAGAATTAAGAATCTTAAGAATCTTAAGATTCTTAAAATTAATCTTAGACCTTAAAAGATTCAAAACAGTTTCCACTTTGAATTTCCCCTTTTTCTCTTCTTCCCTTATTTTTCCCTTTTTCTCCACCGTGTTGGAATGTGAGATTGTATTTCTACATTTCCCCTTTCTCTTTTCCCTTATTTTTCCCTTTTTCCCCACCATGTTGGAATGTGAGATTGTATTTCTACATTTTCCCTTTCTCTTTTCCCTTATTTTTCCCTTTTTCCCCACCGTGTTGGTTGTGTTTTCTCTTATTTTTCCCTTTTCATACCCCATTTCCCCCTTTTCCAGGGAACTTCCCTGAAAAGTGGAAACACTGATCCAAAGTCATTAAAGTCAAAAAGACATTTTCAGGATACCAATCAGGACTCTAAGTGCAGTGAAATTGGCACACTTCCAGGGTCTTCAGGACCCTGACATTGGAATGCCTGAATAATACATGTTCAGGGTACTTAACAGCGTCCTGAAAAAAAAATGCTTTTCAGGATACTTAATGATGTCCTCGATAATCAAGATTCGCAATTCTCAACACAATTTTTTAACTCATCCACGATCGGACGTGGTTCAGAATATTCAGGATATGTTACGGATATCGTTCAGGATATCCAGTGAGATCTCACAACTTTTAGAGCTTTCCAACTGAGATCTCACTGAGTTATCATCTGTTATGAGAATTTGGAACAGAGACTCAGTGAGATCTCACAACGTTTCGAGCTTTCCAACTGAGATCTCAGTTGAGTCTCTGTTCCAAATTCTGATAACAGATGATAGCTCAGTGAGATCTCATAACGTTTAGAGCTTTCCAACTGAGATCTCACAACGTTTAGAGTTTTCTCACTGAGATCTCACTGAGTCTGTGTTCCAAATTCTCATAACAGATGATAACTCAGTGAGATCTCACAACGTTTAGAGCTTTCTCACTGAGATCTCACTTGAGTCTCAGTTCCAAATTCTACAAAGTCCTATGAGAATTTTCTATCGGGGAGTCCTGAATATATTTGAATCTTTCTCTTCTTTTTTCATTATAATTTGCTTATTGTTGTTATATTATATTATTATATTATTATAATTATATATATATATAATATTATAATAATATAATTATATATTATATTATTATAATTGTTTATTGTTCCATTTGGTTATCAGAAACGGAAGAGGATCGGCAAAAGGACGTCAAACACTTTCCGTCAAACTTCCACTTAAGTCGGGGCCAAGAGGTTAAATTCCAAATTCACGCCTTAGATAACATGATAACAAGTGACAATAGATGATAACACATGATAGAAAGGGATAACAAGATAATAGACATAATAATAAATAACAAGATCGCTCATTCAGTCATTCATTCACTAATTCATTCGTTCACTCATTTGTTCATTTACTTCACCCACTCATTCACTAATTCAGTAAATCATTCATTCACTCACTAGTTTATTCACTTGCTCAATCACTGATTAATTCACTAATTCATTCATTCACTCACTCGTTCATTCACTCGCTGATTCACTGATTAATTCACTAGTTCATTCATTCACTCACTCGTACATTCACCTCACCCACTCACTCCTTTATTCACTCACTCATTCACTCATAAATCCACTAATTCATTCATTCACTCACTCGTACATTCACTCACTCATTCACTCATAAATTCACTAATTCATTCATTCACTCGCTCGTTCATTCACTTCACCCACTCACTCTTTTATTCACTCGCTTATCCATTCGCTCATTCACTCATAAATTCACCAATTAATTCATTCACTCACTCGGTCATTCACTCGCTCATTCATTCATTAATTCATTCTTTCACTCACTCGCTCATTCACTTAACCCACTCATTCTTTTATTCACTCACTCATTCACTCATAATTGATTGATAAGAAGAAGTGACCAGAAGGGATAATGAGTGATACGAGATCATTATAGGAAGGGACGAAAGATGATAGAGAGGTGATAGGAGATGATAGAGACTGATAAGAAGTGATGATAGATTGTAAGAAATGATAAAGATATGATAGAGAGTGATATGGGATGATAATAGATGAAAGGAAGTGATAACAAGTGATAATAAAAGATAACAGACGACAACAGATCATAGAGTGACAAGACGTAACAAATGATAACAACTGATAACACCTGATAACACCTGATAACACTTTTTATTGTAGAAATTATAACAGATAATAAAAACCTGACAAAATCTATTACTGATAACAATTGATAACACCTGATAACACGTCGATAACATGTCGATAACATATGACAACACTTCAGCACAGAAATGATAACAGATAATAAAAACCTGGAAAAATCAATGACTGATAACAACTGATAACACGTGACAGCATGTCGATAACGATATAAGCAAGGGGTCCGAAACTGCGAGGAAAAGTGTACGAAGATTATTTGATAACATATGACAACACGGAGATAACATGGAGATAACAGGTTGATAACCGTGATAACATGACCTGGGTGTACGAAGATTATTTGATAACACCTGATAACACGGAGATAACAGGTTGATAACACTGATAACATGACCTTAGGTGTACGAAGATTATTTGGTAACACCTGATAACACGGATATAACATGGAGATAACATGGAGATAACAGGTTGATAACACTGATAACATGACCTAGGTGTACGAAGATTATTGCAAGTTTCGGACCCCTTGGATATAAGCTGCTAACACGAGTTTACCCATGTACACAGATATGCTACGTGCAATTGCAAAACTTTAGACTTGTGGATAACCACAGTTGGTTGGAATCGATAGTTTTATCTCAACTGATAACTTGTAGAAACTTTGAAAAATTTCTGCTGGAATCTTATTCATATTAATATTAATATTATAATTAATCGGGGGGGGGTCTGAAACTTCCAATAATCTTCCTACACCTAGGTCATGTTATCACTGTTATCAACCTGTTATCCAAGGAATCTGAAACTTCCAATAATCTTCGTACACCTAAGTAAATGTTATCACTGTTATCAACCTGTGATCTCCATGTTATCTCCATGTTATCGTATGTTATCAAATAATCATCGTACACTTGTCCTAGGAGTTTCGGACCCCTTGGTATTTAAAGGGCTCTGGATGGTTATTAAGCAAGGGGTCCGAAACTTGCAATAATCTTCGTACACCTAGGCCGTGTTATCACTGTTATCAACCTGTTATCCAAGGGGTCCGAAACTTCCAATAAAATCTTTGTTCACCTAGGTCATGTTATCACTGTTATCAGCCTGTTATCTCCATGTTATCTCCGTGTTATCATATCTTATCAAATAATCTTCGTACACTTTTCCTCGGAGTTTCGGACCCCTTGATTTTTCCTCATATGTGACTGCGGGCGTATAGTTTGCCGTTTGAATAGTCCACCATGATTCACTACGATAAACTACTTCACTACTTTTTCACTGAGAATCTTGATTCTGAATCTCTATGAATCTTCACCACCGAAATAAAAATTTAAAAAATATATAATTAATTATTAAATACAATTATATTCGATCCAATTGATAAGCTTTAAATTTAACTTACATTATATTTTTTATAGATTCACACACCATTCATGCACTCATTCACTCACTCATTCACTCAAAAAATTATAATCAATTATTAAATACAATTTTATTGGATCCTATTGATAAGCTCTAAATTTCACTTACATTATATTTTTATAGATTCACACACCATTCATGCACTCATTCACTCACTCATTCACTCAAAAAATTATAATCAATTATTAAATACAATTTTATACGATCCAATTGATAAGCTTTTAAATTTAACTCACATTATATTTTTATAGATTCACACACCATTCATGCACTCACTCACTCACTCACTCAATGCTTTACTTACCTTTTTTACTTGAAGATTGAACTTAAAAATTCCTCTGATTCAACACTTTTTTTCACTTTATAATTAATAAACTTTAATTAATTAAATTAAATTAAATTTAATTTAATTTATTAGAATTTAAAATTTTTCAATGTGGACTTGCGGCAAGTTGTGAAGCAACTGGCGTTTTCCCGTAAGATAACACGGTTTTTTCAGTACAAATCGAAATTATCAAAAATTTAGCTTATCTATGGTATTATTATCAAAGGGGTCCGAAACTATGAGGAAAAGTGTACGAAGATTATTTGATAGCATGTGATAACACGGAGATAACATGAAGATAACAGGTTGATAACACTGATAACACGGCCTAGGTGTACGAAGATTATTTAATAGCATGTGATAACACGGAGATAACATGAAGATAACAGGTTGATAACTGTGATTACATGACCTAGATGTACGAAGATTTTTTGATAGCATGTGATAACACGGAGATAACATGAAGATAACAGGTTGATAACACTGATAACACGGTCTAGGTGCACGAAGATTATTGCAAGTTTCCGACCCCTTGTTATTATCTATAACCTAAATCTATCCAGCGCAAAATTAGGGACGTCGGTTACCTCCTGAACGATATCCGTAACATATCCTGAATATCCTGAACCACGTCCGATCGTGGATGAGTAAAAAAATTGTGTTGAGAATTGTGAATCTTGATTATTGAGGGCACCATTAAGTATCCTGAAAAGCGTTTTTTCAGGACGCTGTTAAGTGCCCTGAACGTGTACTATTCAGGTATTCCAATGTCAGGGTCCTGAATAACCTGGAAGTGGGCCAGTTTCACTGCACTTAGAGTCCTGATTGGCAACCTGAAAATGTCCTTTTCAGGATACTTTCAGGGTCCTGAAACTATCCTTAATAATATTAATAAAATTGCTTAACAAGAGATCAACAGAAAAATACGGATAGTTTCAGGATCCTGAAAATATCCTGAAAAGGACATTTACAGGATGCCAATCAGGACTCTGAGTGCAGTGAAATTGGCCCACTTCCAAGGTGTTCAGGAATGCCTGAATAATACATGTTCAGGATACTTAACAGCACCCTGAAAAAAAAACGCTTTTCAGGATACTTAATAGTACCCTCAATAATCAAGATACACAATTCTCAACACAATTTTTTTTCTACTCATCCACGATCGGACTTGGTTCAGGAAATTCAGGACATATTACGGATACGGTTCAGGACATAGCCGACGTCCTTCATTTTTCTCTAGGGATCGAAGTTTTTAATAGTTAATCTACATTAATTAACGTTAATTATTGCTAAAAAAAACTTACCCTGGGTTAACGGGGTGTTACTAAAGGCAAGTCCTGGATGATAGTGTGATTATTAATAAGGATAATAATAATAAGATTAATAATCTGGCGTGTAGCACTGCTAGTTAGAGAGATGCGAGCTGAATGCCACTATCCGCCCATAAGCCAGTGTATATAAATACAAGCAAAACTTGCACTTCTTCCTCGAAATAATTCATACACAAACCGTCAACTGAATTAATTATTTTAAATTTAATTACATTCAATTATATTATAATATATTATTATTAATTAAATTATATATTTAAATTTATTTAAAAGAGCTTTGATTATCCCTGTAAGATTTGGGATTGTAATTATACAGTGATGGGCGGTGTTCTGAACCTTCTGTTGTAAACTGAACCGTGAACCGAACCGAACGGAACCGTGAGCAATATACAAGATGAACCGTATTAAACCGTAAAGGCTCTCTTTCGTGAACCGCCCATCGTGTATTCAGTGTCATTTATTATTATTATTATTATTATTATTATTATTATTGTTATTATTATTATTACTGCTGCTACTGCAACAACTACTAGTAGTAGTAGTACTGCTGCTGATGCTACTACTACAACCACAAAAACAACTACTACTACCACTACTACTACTACTACTATGCTACTATTACCACTCTTACTACTACTACTACTGTTACAGTACTACTACTTCTACTTCTACTGCTATTACTACTACTCCTACGACTCCTCCTACTACCACTACCACTACTCCTATTCCTATTATTACTACTACTACTCCTACTACTCCTACTACTCTACTACTACTACCACTACCACCACCACTACTCCTATTATTCTGATTACTACTACTTCTGTTACTACTCCCACTACTCCTACTACTCTTACTACTCCTAATACTCCCACTACTCCTACTACTACTACTACTCCTACTACTACTACTACTCCTACTCTACTACTACTCCTCCTACTACTACTCCCACTACTCCTACTACTCTTACTACTCCCACTACTCCCACTACTCCCACTACTACTACTACTCTTACTACTCCTACTACTCCCACTACTCCCACTCCTCCCACTACTCCCACTACTCCCACTACTCCTACTACTCCACTACTCCCACTCCTACTATTAATAATATTCAAACCTCAAATAGTACAGGGGGGTGGGGGGTATCTAAACATCTTAAGTGGGGTATGCAGAGGAGAAGGTGTATCTTTGGATGCATTTCAATTGCCATTACGAAGAGAATAGAAGAGAATAGATGAGATAAGGTTTCTAGAAAATGATGTGCCAAGGTTTTTGTAGTTGGCAAAGACCAAGTGCGCAGTCAGTATCTTACAGTCCCTGAGAAGACCAAACCCTTTTGCCAAATACCGCAACCCATGAGAGCCAATTATATATACAAAGGTTACGTCAGTTCCCCATTCTATTCCTTTCATTCTCTATCTTAATTCAGTTCTATTACATTTTTTTCTTAAATTAGGCTTGTTTACCGATACTATAAGTATATCAGTGTGTGTGTAATTGTGTAAGTGTGTAAGTGTGTAAGTGTATATATTATATGAATACCAATACGATTATTCATTCATATTATAAGTTACTGAACTGGGTATGTCATGTAGTTTAATGTTAAATTAAATTTAATTATTTAATTAATTTCCTACTAAATTTGTTAATTGGACTCGTTTTCCGATACTATAAGTATATAAGTGTGTAAGTGTGTAAGTGTGTATACTATGTAAGTACTAATACGATCATTCATTAATATTATGATAAGTTACTAAACTGGGTATGTTTAATGTTAAATTACATTTAAATATTAAATTAATTTTCTATTAATTTTTTTTTTAATTAGACTCATTTACCGATACTATAAGTATAGAAGTGTGTAAGTGTGTAAGTATGTAAGTGTGTAATTGTATAAGTGTGTATACTATGTAAGTACTAATACGATTATTCATTAATATTATGACAAGTTACTAAACTGGGTATGTCATGTAGTTTAATGTTAAATTAAATTTAATTATTTAATTAATTTCCTACTAAATTTGTTAATTGGACTCGTTTTCCGATACTATAAGTGTACAAGTGTATAAGTATATAAGTGTGTAAGTGTATATACTATATAAATACTAATACGATTATTTATTAATATTATGATAAGTTACTAAACTGGGTATGTCAGCTAATTTTCTAATTTTAAAAATTAATTTTAACATTTTTAAATTAGACTCGTTTTCCGATACTATAAGTATATAAGTATTTAAGTGTGTAAGTGTGTAAGTGTATATACTGTATTAAATTAGTTATTATAATTTAATTTTTTAGTTAAACTATATTAAAAGTTATATTAAATTTAATTATTAAATTAATGTTCTATTAAATTTTTTAATTAGACTCATTTTCCGATACTATAAGTATATAAGTATATAAGTATATAAGTATATAAGTGTATAAGTGTATATACTTATATAAATACTAATAAGATTATTCATTAATATTATGATAAGTTACTAAACTGGGTATGCCATCTAGTTTAATGTTAAATTAAATTTAATTATTAAATTAATGTTCTATTAAATTTTCTAAATTAGACTTGTTTTCCGATACTATAAGTGTATAAGTATAAAAGTGTATATACTATATAAATACTAATACGATTATTTATTAATATTATAATAAGTTACTAAACTGCGTATATCATCTAATTTTCTGTCTAAATCTTAATTAATTTATTATTTTAATCAGTCTTAGTTTTTTATATAAATTACTTTGAAATATTCGTATTGCCAAGGGGTCCGAAACTTCTAATAATCTTCGTACACCTAGACCGTGTTATCACTGTTATTAACCTGTTATCTCCATGTTATCTCCGTATTATCGTATGTTATCAAATAATCTTCGTAGACCTAGACCGTGTTATCACTGTTATCAACCTGTTATCTTCATGTTGTCTCCGTGTTATCGTATGTTATCAAATAATCTTCGTACACCTAGGTCATGTTATCACAGTTATCAAACTGTTATCTCCATGTTATCGTATGTTATCAAATAATCTTCGTAACCTAGACCGTGTTATCACAGTTATCAACCTGTTATCTCCATGTTATCTCCGTGTTATCGTATATTATCAAATAATCTTCGTACACTTTTCCTCGGAGTTTCGGACCCCTTGCGTGTTGTTCCCTATAGAAAAATGATGCGCTAGCCATACGTCTGAATGACCCCCTGAATGCTGCATGATTGCCATAGATTCAGCTAGATGATAGTGTGAAATTGGCCCACTTTCACACGGTTCATACGCTTGAATTTTTCAATAAATAAGTCATGCAGTATTCAACCCCTTATTCAGAGGGGTTCAGTTTTAGTAACTAAAGTGAGTTCAGCTACTATTCAGCTAGTGATTCAAAGGGAAGCTAGTGTTCAGCTACCGATTCATTCAGTGCTCAACCGTGTGATTTTTCTATCGGGCTGTGTCAATGTATTTATATATTTAGTATTTTAATGAGTTGTAATGTTATCCAATGGAAGAGGAAATGAAGTTTTTCTTCACTGATCTAGAGATGCAGTTACAAAGATTAATATCTTTTCAAGGGGTCCGAAACTTCCAATAATCTTCGTACACCTAGGTCATGTTATCACAGTTATCAATCTGTTATCTCCATGTTATCTTCATGTTATCGTACGTAATCAAATAATCTTCGCACACCTAGGTCATGTTATCACAGTTATCAGCCTGTTATCTCCATGTTATCTCCATGTTATCGTATGTTATCAAATAATCTTCGCACACCTAGGTCATGTTATCACAGTTATCAGCCTGTTATCTCCATGTTATCTCCATGTTATCGTATGTTATCAAATAATCCTCGTACACCTAGGTCATGTTATCACAGTTATCAACCTGTTATCTTCATGTTATCTCCATGTTATCGTATGTTATCAAATAATCTTCGTACACTTTTCCACGGAGTTTCGGACCCCTTGTATCTTTTGGTAAGTAGGAAATTAAATCCTGCAACAGGAATCCATCTCGTCATCGCAGTTCTCAATTAATCTCAGCAATCAACACATTCTGCACTTTTAAAGTATTTAAAGGGACCAGTGCTTCCACTTAGCAGGGAAATTCCCTCAAATAGGGAAAACAGGGAAGAGGGAAAGGGGAAAATGGAGGGAAAAGTGAATTTACAAATGTAGCTTTACTCACTATCAAGGAGGGGGAAAAGGGAAATTCCCTCAAATAGGGAAAACAGGGAAGAGGGAAAGGGGAAAATGGAGGGAAAAGTGAATTTACAAATGTAGCGTTACTCAGTATCACGGAGGGGAAAAAAGGGAGACCGATATTTTCAAGCGGAGGGGGAATTTTAATAAATTTATAACAAATAATATAATTTATAATATAAATATAATTTAATAATATAATCAGTAATATAATTAATAGAATTATTAATATAATTTATTTTAAAATTGATCAGATTCATTCATTATATTATTTACAGGTTTGTATACATTTTATGTTATATGATCACAATATTTTTTGACAAATTTACGAAAAATAATACTTTCTCCCGCGTTTATTTTTATTTCAACCACTTGTGTATATCTCAGCATCACGACTAGTGAATCCCACCAGCACGATTCTCTACTTTTTTCTGAAAGCTACAAAAGTAGTGCGGATAATTGAAGATCCTATCAATAGAAAACACCAACTAAAAATAAACAAGAACGTATTCAAATCAAAGTTCACCAAAAAAAAATCAAACCAAGTCAATACAATTCAACGTTTATTCAGTTACTTATTCAAACAAGTCTGTAAACTTTCTAAATAGACATTGTATTCAATTTGAGCTTTATTCTGGTTGATATAATGAACCCAGGTATGATACCATTCAAGCCAGGTACTATCAGCTTCTTCTTGCTTTAACTCCGTTGTGCTATTTTGGCTGTTATCATCAGCTAAAGTGTTTGTCAAGTTTTTCTCTGCTAAAATCTGCTGCTTCGCAGTTGGCAGCTCTTGCTGAATTTCTGCACATTTCGCCAATTGCTCTTTTTTCTTACTTTTTGACGACCGTCCTGTTTTAGTCGAATTCTTGGCTATCATTTGCTGTAAAACAGTCGCTTCCAATTCAGATTTCAGGGACGTGGGGTCGTGTACTTCACTAATTCCAGACCCTTCAAGGACTTCCAGACCTTCCCATAATTCATAGAATTCCGTAGAAGATATATTTTTCTGATTTTCCTGATTTTTCTGCAACTTTTCCGCAGGTAAAATCTTCACCAGCGATCCTGTTTTAGTTACGACGTGCTGGAATTCAGTCAACTCGTTCCCTTCGCTGCACAGACAGACAGCAGATCCTGCAGAACCGAATCGTCCGGCCCGGCCGACCCTGTGCAAGTAGGTAGCTGGGTCCCGGGGTAAATCTACCTGAACGACCAGGTTGACGTGTTCGGAATCGATTCCTCTTGCTGCTAAATCAGTGGCTACTAGAATCCGGCACTGGTGCTGGCGGAGTTGTAAAAGGGTCTGCAGACGTTTGGTTTGGTTCTGGCTACCCACAATGCACAGAGCGGAAAAACCGTTTGTTGTCAACTGTGCTGCTAGAGTCTCTGCCCTGTAGGTAACTAATAATTAATAAATAATAATAATAACAGTAGCCAGTAGACTGCATCAAGTCTGAACACTGCTATAATTTAAAAAGATAATAATTACACATTATTATATTATAATTGATGTATGTAAATATTATTAGTATAATTGCAATACTGTCTCCTGTTATTCATGTTTCTTTATGCGCCATTAAAACTGATTAACTGTTTACTTCATTAAACGGCTAATTATATTAAATACTCTTAATTTATCATTATTACTATTATTATTTATTATTTTTGCCTGGTTTGCAGATTGGTGAAGATCATGCATTGGTCGAATTCGACATTTTTTAAGATCTTCAGAAGGGTATCTAGTTTTCTTTTGGCTTGCTGCTGAACCACAGGATGGAAGGGGATCCTGCAGACGAACTGACGAAGCCCCAAAAGAGCAGGTCGTGTATGTTCCAGCTGGATAAATGTCGGCGACTTCATAAAACGGGCTACCACGCGTTCCAGAGACTCGGGATAAGTAGCACTAGCGGCTATCACCTGCTTGCCAACTGGTAACTGGGTGAAGATCCACCTGGACATTACACATAAAATAATGTAGATTAATTGAAAATTTTAATTTATGTCATACTTGTTACTTAATTATATTTCTAGATAATTAATTATTTATTTCATTTCCGATTTATTTATAGATTTATTTATTGGACTTAATTTTAGATTTATCAAAAATCTGGGATATCCTTTTTAATAAGTGTTCTAATATTTCGCTGAATAAATAACCAATTTAATGTATACTGAAGTGAGAAATGTATATTATAATAATAAATTAATGTCTAGTAAATACTGTACCGTTGATGATGATAATACTTACACGATATCATCCATAAAACTTTCCTCCATTAGTTTATCGGCTTCGTCGAGAACCAAGAGTCGAGTGTAGCGACAGTCCAGCGTTTTGTTCTCGATCATCTGACGAAGGCGGCCGGGCGTCCCGACTGCAATATTGCAGGTTTTCGCCTTTTTCTGATCACCTTCCAGCGACAGACCCCCGATAAATACTTGAACGTGGAGTCCTGAATATAAAATAGTAGCTGTGATTTAGTTACAACATTAATTAATAAAAAATACAAAAAACACACGTTATATATTGAACAATATTTTAGTAATAACTGCAATAAAGTATCAAATTGCAACACGATTTATTAAAAATGATACAAAAAATACATGAAACATACAAAATAATAAATTCATTAATTCAAAATCAAAATAATGAATAAAGTAAAAAATTAGTACGGTAAAATTAAAAATTCACTGATTAAATAAATTGAATCATAAATTTCAGAAATTTGGTGAAAATAATAATTAAAATTATAATACAACATAAAATTAGAATACAATTTATAATACAATAATAAGCTCATAAAAGTAAAAATTTTTCCTGCATCATCACCTGAGATTAAAATATTACGAGTTTTTTGTAGTTCACATTAACTTTATTTATATTTCTATATCATACTACACTTTTTATTATATTGCGCATTATATTTACTATAATATAACGTTTTTACATATATAGTTACCTTCCATTGCAGATCCTACCAAATGCATAACGTGAGCATTTTGAAAGGCAATTTCCCTCGTCGGAGCAATAATAATAGTTTGCACGCCTTTGATTTCCAGATCAATGTTCTCCAGAGCGATAACTGTAAAAACGAGCGTTTTTCCAGTACCCGATTTCGACTTAATAACCAGATCTGTAATGAAAATCGTAACTCATTAAAAAAGGACTTGACATGATTCTTGCAGAACGTTAGATTCTTGAAGATTTTGTGCGAGTAACTGACGATGAATCTAAGCGAACATTTTAAGTTCTTTATTAAAATTATTTAAAATACAATTTTTATTAGATTATTACCAGCACCACACCTGCCGACGGGTATGGCTTCCAGTTGTACGGGCGAGGGTTTCGAGAATCCCGATTTTTTCAGGCCCTCGACAACGTTTCCCGAAAGATTCAGGTTTTCGAATGTGATGTCATCAGACGCCCGGACATCTTCGCTTCGATCTTCGGTTAATGAATGAGCCATATTTATAATAAAATATTTTATTATAAATATGAAACAGTGTCTAAAAATCTTAAATCCGCACGGTGTTCGTATTTGAATGTAAACAATGTAGCGTTGCCAGATTTTCAAATTATAATTGAATTTAAAATATTTGAATTTATATCATAAAGCATATTATCTGTAAAAATTAATTGACTCTCAGAAAAAATAATTTCAACATCACAAGGTTTATTATCAACAATTTTTCACATCAAACACCAGTGCAGTTTAATCTTCGAAAAACGTGAACGATGAACGTTAACACTTTTATCTGCGGATTCGATAAATTCCTCCCAAGTACCACCGTTTTCCTCTAAATTTAGATCCGAAGGAGTTGAAAGACAGATAACGTTCAGCGATTCTTTGGCTGCCAAAATCTGCAATATTTCATTTAATACTTCCCGAGTCACTTCGTGCCATGAGATATCGAAAAATGAGAGTCTCAGGAAACTAGATTTTGTCAAACGAGCCAGACTCAAAAGCTGCTGGTCCGTAAAGTAGTTAGACGCGATATCGAGAATCTCGATTTCTGGACTTAATTTACACAACAACTGATATGTAACGTCCCAACTGAAACCTAAGCTATTTTCCATAAGACTCAGGGCTTTCAGCGTTCGGATGTGTACAGAATTACTCAGAAAAATCAAATCTTCCTCAACTAGACTGCACGAAGAGAGATCGAGGCATTCGAGTCCATGTTGCACGCTCGATAAAATATTTTCAAGGTTTCCAGCTATATTATTATGAGCGAGTCCTAGTCTTTCGAGATGAGGGATCTCGGACAAGCTTACGGAAAACAATTCGAGCACATCTTCAGATTCGTTAACGTCAAAGGCGCATCCCCGCAGGTCCAGAAAACGCAGCTGCAAAAACTGCGGAATTAAGTTGGCTAGAGAAGAGAAACTCTTCTTTTCGCAAAGTTCAGACAGTTTGAGACCTACGACGTTAACCGGAATCTTATTTAACAAGAAATCAAATTTTTTTTCCTCGAACATGCTGACTTCGAGATACCGTACCTCGAAAGATAGCGGGGAATCTTCGTCAGGGAATTCGTCGTATCTTTGTCTGGTCCATGATAAAACATCGAGCGATTTTTCAGAAATCTGGGAATCGATAACAACCAAAAAACGAGGGACAGTGACATTTTCTGATTCTTCGTTGACAGTTTCTCGAACTCTACTGTTCCAGACAGAAATCTCAAAACCACTCGACTCGTTTGAGCAAAAATTTTCATTTTCTGTGACACTTCTGGATTTTTTAAGCATTTTCCTGTGAAGGCCTTTCAGAATACAGACATCGAGTACTTTCATTACTCTCTTACATAAACGGCGAAACTCCTCTTCCCACAAAATGCTCCTTACCGTACTCTGCGGGTTCACAGTAAGATCGAGAACCCTTAACGGAGAATCTGGCTCGTTATTGTCTTCTAACGAGCTTCTGACAGTCAAAAAGAAACCATCAAGTACGTTTTTGTATAATTTGCGAAAAAGTTGCCTCTCTGAATCACCCTCTTTGAATTCCAAGTCATTTTCGTCGTCGAGAAACTTACTCCAGCATTTCCCGCAGTTGAAGGTTAAAACGTCTGAAAGGCAAAATTTCCTAAAGGGCCAAATGGCGATTAAGTTTTTTAATGCGTTCCAGTACTTCAATCGGAAACTTTCTCGGCCAAAATCGTAGAAAAGTTGTTTGGGTATCATCTGGAACTGGAGACGCTCTTTACCACTCGCGAACGAGGAGGCAAATTTCAGACTCTCGAGAAGTGAACGAACAGCCAGTGTGGAGAGAGAAGGAATCGTTCGGCTGCAGGTCCCGCACATGGTGTCAGGATCATTTTCTTTAGATAATTTGCAGACGGCCCATATCGGCTGTTGAAATGGAGCTATACCTGACGGCAAATCCATCCTTCAATGTTCAGTTCTAGTGAGCACCTTCATAAACATAAATACAACTTTAAAAATGTGAAGTACTGTATCTTTTTAGTCTCTAGTTGTCAATACAATAAGCAATGGAATTAACATTAAAAAACACAAAATGCTGATGTGTTTGTGTCCTACCAGCTGCCATTTACTTCGATTACTAGTTTAATAGAAAAATATTGAATATTATTATACAGGAAAGAAGACGTAATAATATGTTAGCTGTATATTTAAAATCAACTAAAACGTCATAATTGATGAATTAACGAAATATTTGTATATACCTTCATATAGTTTGGCAAATGACGTGTAAAACGTGAAACTGCATGCCGGCTGTTTTGTTTACAATGCTTCCACTTTCAGCTTCCGCTTTTCCCTTTCAGAGGGCGCGATTTTCCCTTTTTCCCCTTCGCTTGATATACTTTTCCCCTCCATCATGCATATCAAGCTATAATGTTCTTTTCCCTAACTTTCCTTTTTTTGGACCCATTTTTCCCTTTTTAAGGGAATTTCCCTGCAAAGTGTGAGATTGATTGTTCACGTGAGACTATAAGGGTGCTTGCAAAACTGCAGTAAATGTTTAAAACAAATAATAAGTAATTTCATTTCAACTTCATAAAAATATTCAACATAAATATAAATTAAGTTTGAGAATATAAGTCTCATAATTATATTTGATTGTGATTCAAACAGGGACTGGATTCAAATGCTGCAGCACTTACTACAACGGACCAAAACAAAACCAGAACATGACTGAATTTGTAAATAATATTATTAGTGGTGTATTATTTTTACAGTAATTTTGCTCTATGTCGGTAGATTATTATGTGATAGACACAATCCAGAATTCAGTTCCCTGTCCAAACGTTTTCCTTCTAATCTCATGCAAATACAATACCTACCAATATAATATTTAAAAAATTGATTCTTCTTCAATCAAACTTTGGAAAAAAAAAGAAAATGTGTATTTTCTATTGAGAAATAAAAATCAGCGTCGTGGTTGTGTTTCGGCCACAGCAAAATTCATAATTAAAAAGATGTCTGGGGGATTAAATCTTGTTCAGTAGAGTTTTCCAGCATTAATTCTTTGCTTCTTTGTCCATCTCGACGACCTCAGCATCAATGGTATCGACCAGGGCCATTATATCTGCCTCTTTCATTCCCTTCTTCTCGTTCTCGGTCTTCACATCGTTTTCTTCCTTCTGCTCCCGGTCCTTAATATTCAAGAGTTAAAATTTAATTATTTCTGATTTTTCACTAACATAGGGCTTATTCCAAACAGGCCACTGAAGTCCAACCTCTCAACTGCCGACAGCCGTGTAAAATATTTCTGTTGCAAAATCTTACTTAAAAATATTTCTAAAAATCGCAGAAAAATTTGCGAAACATTTTGGTGTAAAAATAGTTTTCAAATTCTTTGAGGCTGATTTGATAACAGTGTCCGCTATAGCAAGGCGCGTGTTTGAAATATATGCCCTACAGACTAAATTACTGGAAAATTTACATCAGGATTGTTGGGTTCATCATCGCCAGTTTGAAGGAGACGCATGTCTTTTCTGTTGCATCTCTCGTGGTGTTCCTTGGTGCGACAGTGAACGTCCATAGCGTCCAGCTCGCTGTTGTAGTACTTCCTGCAGGCGCGGCAAAAATAGACGCTCACCTTCTTGACGAACTCCATGCCTGCTCAAACCAATCAAACGATAAATAACACATAATAATAATTAAATAGTAAGATAATAATAACACGACGTTCAGTGCATACTATACTGGTACAACTATATGGGAATAGCACAGTGTGATTCATTCCCGATTCGCGATTTATTCCAGAATATAACTCCTGCACTGTGAACATGGAATAATACAACTACGATATAAATAGATGTATGTTAATTATAAATTTTCTATCTACATGATTACGCCGCATCCATACCTGTTCATCAAATCAAATGATTACCTTGATAAATAGCATATTTGACTTATCACTAATCTTACTAGCTTATATACTTAATAATATTTGATTTGATAAATTTTCAGTTATACAACATATAATACATTACACGTATATTTAAATATTTTTTAACGGAGCATTCTGGTCCCATCATTATACAGCAAATTAAGTTATAATTTGATTTTAAATATTACGCCTTTAAAGTTTTTGTACTAAACGGTGTACCTGTCAGTTCCTCCGGGTTGTAAGATCCTTTTTCCGCTTCGTTTTCAGTTTCCTCCGCTGCAGTTGCCGATTTCTCTGCAATAACGTAATAACCATTAACTTCAATCAATTAAAAAATTAGTTTTTAATTCACTAATTATCAATACATTATAATGATTCAAGTAATTCACCTAATTCGTACTTTGAATCTACGTTTAATAATTATGATTTAGCTATTAACCATTATTATTATTAAGTTAATTAGCGATTTTAGTATTAATATTATCACTAATTATTTTTTAATTAATAGATTCCACAAATCTAGTTGCGTTTGTCGTTAATGTTAAATCTGCTCAGAAGTATAAACTATTATTTATTTATTCATGTATTTATTTATTTATTTATTTATTATTATTATTTACCTTCGACATCCAAGCTGACCAAATCCTGGACTTCGTCATATTCGTCAGTTACAGGCAATTTTCCGGAAGCTCCCAAGGCCGCAAGATTCTTCATAAGGGAAAAGAATGATTAAAACTCAATGAAATAAATATACAAAATACAGTATAAATAAGAATATATATTAATGAATATAATAAAATTATACTTATGTATAATATATTATTCAATCTTCGCCACTTGCATTTTCGTTTTTACGATTATTTTCTATAATTTAGACAAAACTTATAATATAAATAAGGTATAGTAAATATATATAAGTAGATATAATATATAAAAGAAAAAATATAATTAAGAATGCGTAACAAATATAACAAATTTAAATTGATTTATGTTATAAATAGACTCTACATGACTTGCATTTTCTTCTTACTGTAATTTTCAATAGTTCAGTTATGAATAACATAAATCAGAATGTACAACAAATATAACAAGGTTTTACTGATACATGATATAAAATAAAATATTTGTAATATGCATATTCGTTTTACTGTTATTATATTTATTTACTGAAATAGTTCAAATTTTTACCTTGAGATGGTCTTCAGAGAGACGGTGATGATCCCGGTCCATTCTGTTATGGAAACTCTTGTTGCACAAGTCGCAGGTTGGGTGAACGTAAGCCTTCAACCGCTACACAGAGAACCAAAGAAATACGAAATATTAATAATAATAACAATAACAATAACAATGATCAATAGGGCGCTGGTGACGCAATGGTCAAGACCACCATCCTTCACCTCTGGGTCAGTGGGTTCGATCCCACTTGACTCCAAGTGAGGCCTTTCCCAGACCAGCGACCCTTAGCAGATGAATCTGCAATCCCTTCCCTTGGGGTCATGGGCAGATGCCTCACATACCATACAAATGAGATTTAAAAAAATGATAAATAACCTGATGGTGATTGGATTTTCGATGGTGTACACCGCTACCGAAGAAATGGACATCGCACATGGGACAGTACTGCGGGTTGCGGAACGGAGGCTTGCGTTGCGACTGCTCTCCTTGCGGCTCCAGACGCTGCTCCGCTGCCTAATAATAATAATAATAATAATAATAAGAGTAATATTTCAAAAACAGCAATAACATAATATTATAAGAACACATTACTACTAATGCCTCTACTACTCTCACTTCTACTACTACTATTACTACTACCACTACTGCTTCTTCTTCTACTGCTACTACTGTTACTACTACTACTATAGTTACTATTACTATCAATAATCACTTTTAATAACCAATTACTATTACCGAATTCTTAATTTTTGTTACTACTACTACTACTACCACTATAATTACTATTACTGCTACTACTACTATAATATCAACAATAATAGCATAAATCGTAAATGAATATTTACCAGAGATTGATGACGAAGGACTTCAGTCTTCAGTCGGTACTCCGTTAGCATGGAGTCCATCATACGCTGATGGCCATTGGTGCGCACATGGTTCAGTAAAGACTGCAGGAAAAAAAAATTAATTATAAATACAAATCATACAAAGATGTAATAAAATATAAAAATTACATTCGTAGACAAACATGTGAGTAGTACGATAATAAATAACCATAATAATAATAACTTTACATACCAGCCCTTAATTTGTAATATAGTTAATCAGTGTTTCCACTTTGGAGGGAAATTCCCTGGAAAAGGGGGAAACAGGGTCTAAAAAGAAAACGATAAGAAAAGAGGGAAAAGGGGAAATCTAGAAACAAATTGTTATATTATAGCACGAATGGGAAAAAGGGAAAAATAAAGGAAGAGGAGAAAAGGGGAAACTGAAAAGTGGAAACACTGAAGTTAATTGCATAGTAAATATATTAATTTGACAACTAATTAATAATACTGAATTACCGGAACATCGTCGAAGTGAATAATGCAGACATGGCAATAGATCATGTGTTTGGGGATTCCTGCGTAAGGATCATCGTCTACGTCCCCTTCAGCAGATTTCTCCGTATGAGGATCGTTCTCTGCAGCATTATCGTCTTCTTCTTCTGCCCCTGATTGGTCCTTACTTTTGTTCGGGATCTGTTCTTTCCCACCATTGGCTGAATTCCTCGACCCGGCATGTTTCTGCGCCCATCAAATATTTTTATTTAATTATTATCTTTTTACTATTTATAATGAGATAATTCTAAGTGGTAGTTATAGTAATTTTGAAATACTGAGAAAATCGGATACTTTTCTTAATAAATGTATATTTTTTTTAGTATATTAATTAGTTGTTATTAAACAAAAGTGAGAAATACCTTATTCGGGATTCCCGTGTACCCAGGGTCGAAAACACGCTTACGAGAGTGTGCAGTCTCGGCAGCTATTTATAATCAGCAACATAAAATTATTATTATTAAATGGTATGGGAAAATTCAAACACAAATTTTTACATTTAAATTCTTAAATTATTTTGTTTTTAATTATAACTATTAAATAACAATTATTGAATTATTTTAACATTTTCAATCTTTTAAATAAAAAATATTAATTGCGAATGATAACTAAACTAAATTAAATTATTACAACCTTGAGGTTTGCGGTAGGGCATCTGGTAAGCACTGGGCGACATCACTTGATGTCCACGACTGGGGAAAGTTCCTGTAAAGTTCTGAGAAGTTCCCTTGTTGGCTGCGGGAGTTGGAAGAAGGGCGCTGGGCTTGTCAAAAGACGTGTACGAAGTATTTCGAGAGTAGTACGAGTTATCGTTATTAGCTGAGGAAGAAGAGGATCTTCCGTAACTGCCCTGATCCCAGTCCTGGTAAGATCCTGAAACGTTAGTATTAGACGAAGACCTTCCGTAGCTTCCCTGATCCCAGTCCTGGTAAGATCCTGGAGCGTTACTAGTAGGCATGGATCTTCCGTAACCGCCCTGATTCCAGTCCTGGTAAGATCCGGATCCTGACATGCTCGGTGGGTCTAACAGGGGACCTGCTCGTCTTCCGGACCCTCGTCCCCGCGAGTCATAGTAGTCGAAACGATCATTTCCGAAACTGCTGCTACCCCAGCCGCGGCCTGACATGATAACTGCACAAAAATACATCAATATAAATAAATGCTTTAAAAATAAGATTTATTACCTTTATGTTTTATACATTTACTCTAAGTTGAATATTACGTTACACAAATTAGGATACAGACGAACGAGTGGATGGGACGAGCTAAGAAACTAACACGACACGAGCGTAAGAACTTTGTTTATTGTGAAACGTAATACTTTTATTTAACTTTGACCTTTTTCTGATAACTCTATAGGTACTTTATAACTTATAACTAATGTAAAAGGACTATACTTTTGATAATAATTCACTTAAGATATGAGTTAAGGGCAACTCAGTAGTTGAAGAAGTGGCGAGAACATAACTGTTCAAATTTTACTAAAATTGATGTTACTAGTCATATTCATGAGGACTATTGCGTTGATAGCCTGTAGATGAATGAGAAGATTAACTTACTAATTTAAGATGTGAATTTTTGGCCGGTGAATTGAAGTGGTCAAGGGACGCTTTGTCAGAAAAGATTTCTTCTGACAGATGACACCAATTTCTGGAGTAAAGCGTCTGGCGGGTGATGCTAAACGGAATCCCTCCATTCCATTTATAAATACAATTTTTAATTTCACGATTAAAATTTATTTGTATTTATTTATCATCAATTATTGACAATAATTGAATTATTAATAAAAAATTAAGATTACGATTTATAACTATCGATACACAATAACTGATAAAATATTTGAATTTCAGATTCATAGGAATTATTTTTGAAAATTTAACTTTATATTTATAACTGATCAATTAACTGTTTAATAATTGTTTTAAATGCGAAAAAAATTTTAAGGTTTATGAATATAATATTTAATGTCATACATGGGCTTTAAAAATTTTCATAAATATTTTTTATCTTCTTTTTGTTACTTAATTTATTCAAAGATGTGCAAGTCATTGTATAGTCTAGTAATATAATAAAATTTCTTCGGTATTATAATTTGGGCATATCAATAAAATAAATTCCTTAATAGCATTTTGGTTTGTCGTGGTTACGACTTTGAATTTTTCTTTTCAGTGGAAATATTATTTTATTATTTACTTTGAGATTGTTCCCCAAATGTATGTAGTCATTCTCCAGGATTTCTCTCCCGCTGGCCCAGTGCTTCCACTTTTTTCCCTTTTTTTCCCCTACGCTTGAGAATATCAATTTCCCTCTTTTCCCCTCTGTGATACTGAGTAAAGCTACATTTGTACATTCAATTTTTTCCCCATTTCCCCTTTTCCCTCTTATTCGCGTTGTTTTCTAATTCTAGACCTTATTCCAAAAAGGCATCTGTAGACCACCCTCTTTACTGCGGACACTCGTATAAGAAATTTTTCCCACCAAATCTACGTTAAAAATGTGTCTAAAAATCACGAAAAAATCTGCGAAACATTTTGGTATCAAAAAGAGTCGAAAATCTTTTCAAACTGATTTAATTCAGGTGTCCGCTTTAGCGAGGTGCACGTTTTGAATATGTCCTATATCGACTTAAAATGTATAAATATGTATATTATATAAATAATAAATAATAAAATAATAAATGATAATAATAATATTTATTATTATTATCATTATAAAACGGATAATTATTATAATAAAATAAATAATAATAATAATACAAATAATGTAAATTATATTAAAATTATAATACATGTATAATTAAAATATGTATTTTCAATACGTTGTGTTCTACTGAATTGTTTTGACTTATATTAAGACTTAATTTATTATTTGATTTTATTTATGAATTATTTTTTACTTTATTATTTGACTTTATATTAAGACTTACTTTCTCACTGACTGTATGCATATTTCAGTGTGTTATTTACCCCACATTAAATTTTTTAAAATTCTTATTAATCCTCCGACAAATATTCTATAGTTATTCAAAATTCTAGTGTTTTTTTACTCTTGTTTTTGCTTTTTCATATTGTTTTTTTCCTTCTTCTAAAATTGACTTACAGTTTTTATATATGAATTTTATAGCATTACTGAATCTATCATTTATCTGCGATCAGCCATGGACATTTTGTCTGTATCCTGAATTTGAAATACAAAAAAACCTAAGATCTTGACTATGGTCTAATCAATTATTTAACGTACACAAAATTCGTACAATTTATTATTTATGAGAAAAAGGCTCTTGATGGAACAACGCATAAGAATTTAAACATGATAATCATTTAAATTATTCAAACTAAAAACTGATTCAACTTACTTGTCGATTTTGCCCTTTAACTGAACTTTCAGTATATTTTGCCAGAACTTGCACATATAGTAAATTTCCATAAAAGCAAAATATCAAAGTATTTTGACCAGCAGTACAAAAAAAGACCGAATGACTTAGATTATACAAAACCGTACGAAAAATAAAACAAAAACAATTACGTCTCAGCATTTCCACATCAATAATGAAAGCAATGAATGAAGCTTCAATCCAAGGATTATTATTCATACAACGTGCACGTTATAAAGTTACAAGTCTAAGGGTCGCCTCGGCCAGCTCGACTTGTCTAACAATATTTCCCTGGCCTGAATAATTTCTTCTAGAGATGACTGAACAGGAGTGACAAACGTTTCCGTCCATTCATTGACTGTATGAGTATCAAACACCTCATTCAAGGCTCCCTTGCATTCTTCCAGACTGTTTTCGATATCGCTTTTAATGCGGAAAATCTGGTTCCCGACGCGGTCCACATGTCCAGGACTCGAGAACTGATGCTTGACGTTATAATTCGACATCCATCCTTTGATGACCGGGTTCCGTTTCAGTTGCTCGTACTCTTCCCGCACTTGTCCGAAACGTTGAACGGCAGCTAAAATTTCCGCTCCGGGAAAATCGCAGTCTTTCAAGCTCGCAGAAAACGAGTCTCGACATTTTAGGATTTGTTTCGCGTTTTCTATTACGTTATCTCGGTTGCTGAATCCAGAGACTAGTAACAGGCTTGCAGTCAACGAAGGGAAACCTACGGGTAGAAGTTCGCATAAAACGCTGAAATGGTCGTATCTTTGCCAGCCAGTCATCATAATTCCTTTCAATTTGTAAAAATGTGGATTATTACGATAACGCTCTAGAAGATTCATCCAGGAAAGATGGTTTCCTAAATGGTGATCAACACTCGTCAAAATCTGATCTGGTCCCGTTGCTCCTTTGAAAGCGCTGCCTACCCAGATTCCTTGAAAAACTGAAAAGTATTTATTCATAATGAAGTCTGTAATATGTTCAGAAACTGAAGTCGAATACTGCCATACAACAATTTCTACCAAATTTCCGACTCCCCATTCCTTTAGATCGCTCTCGGGGACTGCTCGAAACTCATCGTCCCACATGACGGGTTGCAGTTTGAGCTCGTTTTTGACAAAACGAGCAACTCGAGTAATGTGATCCAAAAATAAGTCAGAATTTGTCCACTGGAGTTGCGTTAAACGGTCCTGGCATTGACTGCATTTGCCGATATAGTAGACTTCGTCTGAACCTATGTGAATTCTTGAAGAGTCGGGATGAAGCGTTTTTATTTGTTTCAGCATCTCGAAAATCAGCGGGAGAGTCTCGTTTTTGCTCGGGCAGATCACTTCCGCGTATTGGGGGACTTCCCTCAAGTGTTTATTTGTTTCGAGCTTTAAAATAAACTCCAAATGCCCGAACGTTTGAACCAGAGGTACAATGTCTAAACCAGAGTCTTTGGCTAATTTATTGATTTTCTGAATATCCTTAACTGAGTACGCATTTTTTGCTGCAATTCGGGACAGGCTTCCCTTGTAGGGAAACATATCTTCGTACTCAATTAAAATTCCTGTTGCTCCCAACTTTTTCATCAGTGGGAAAATTTCTTTAAAATATGAAATTTTAGGTGGCGCCCCTTTCAAATCCAGATGAACTAAACGTCCAGGAAATAAAGAAGTTCCTTCTGCTTGGAGATGTTCAGGACTAACATCCATTTTTTCCATAGCAATGATGTTGTTGCTAATATCGTTGTGTACAATTGTGGGTTCCTCCGCCTGGTTGTCGTAGTACGTCGCAGTTATTGCTACAACAGGCTGAAAGGTTGCACTGTACGTATACAGCACCAAAGAGAAAAATATAACTGCTGTTGTAGCAGCCGCAATGTGCAGTTTACGTCTACCACTGCTGTTTACAAATTTGAATGAATGAGTCTTGTTATTTCTGGCCATTTCAAGGACCGTGTATGAAGCTTACCAGAATTTCCAGACTGTTAGGAGTTTGCAGTATTGTTTCTTTTTTCAGCACGGCTTAATTAAAGTACGGTTTTACAAAACGGTTTTGGTTCTGGACCGCACGTCCATTGTTTTGATCATCAAACACAGCTGATGGTAGTATTTCTACGTCAGCTTTCCCTTTTCCCTTCGAGATGGCCCGATGTTCTTCAGGATGTTGTTCCCTCTTTTCCCCCTTCATCTGGAAATATCAGTTTCCCTTTTTCCCCTCCATGTCAGCATATAAGGCTTTCTAACTTTTCCCTATTTCCCTCTTCCCTAAATCCCCCATCCCACTCTTCAAAATACCCTTTTCCCCTTTTTCCCTAATTTAATAAAGAGAGGTGCGCGTTCGACATCAGGCTTTTGAAACAGTGAAACGGTAAATTAAGATCTTAGATTTATACCTATATTTCTTTTTGAATAATTGTTAGGTATTATTATTACTCTATTATTTTAATTCATTTTGTTCTTTAACTTTTCGAATGCTTTTTCTGTAGCGTCACCAAGCGGCTATTTTCAGTACTACTTTGATCAGCTGATTGTATCGGTGGCAGTCTAATCTTTTTGACAGTAGTTGGTAGTAAATATTCCACTTGTTGTTTATTCGTATTTTTGTTGATACGATGAAACAGAATTAAAATCCAGAAATGAGTGCAGAGAACGAAGAAATACAAGATTCCAGTAAAAATTCAAATGACGAATCATCCAGTGAAGTATTGGAAAATAAAAGTTCAGATCACTTGACAACTACTTCAGAAAACAACACTGTTGAAAGTGTTGAGCCTACAGAGAACGAAGAGAAAATTACAGAAACCATAGATTCTCCAGTTTCTTCTGAAGTGGAAGAATCTAAAAATGATGAAATTTGTATATTAAAAGAGCAAAACAAACTTCTTCGAGAAGAACGGGACCACTTACTATCACAGAATAGCGAGTAAGATAACTCCGAATGTTAAGTTTTCCTTATAATATTTGTTTCTCCGTAAAATTTCTAGAATCAAGAATGAAAGGGATTTTCTTCAGGCCAAAATTTCAGAGCTGGAATCCCTGCTCAGAAGAAACGAAGAGCAGTGGCAGGAGAAAACAAGAATCGCTAAAAAAGAGTTTGACGTCCAAACCGAAAAGGTAACTAAAACTAATTTAAAATACTTTTCATTACTTGTTAACATTTTATATTCATTTGCATATATTTTCCTTTTTGTGTGTAGCTTCAGAAGGAACGTGACTCAATGGTTGTGAAGTACGCCACCAGTGAACGAGAAGTCCTGGGTCTCCAGAACTATCGGGACACCAGCGAGAAAAAGTTTCGGGAACTAACAAAAGAGAGGGACCTGCTGCTCGAGAAAGTCAAACACTTGAACAGCGAGAAATCAAAAATCAGTCACATTCTTGATCAAAAGGTTTAAACTTAGACAGAATTAAAGCATACATTATTATTAGTAAATTTTAAAATATTATTTTTACTTTTAGTGCAATGAGCTGTTCATGATGCAGCGGGAACTGGAGAAAATGAAAGAAGAAATCAACTCGCGAGAAATCAAAATGAGATGGGCGCAGAACAAACTAAAAGTAGAATGCGATAATCACAAGGTTTCCGTAAATTTTCACTTTATGACAATAGTATTGCATATTTTGATCATTTAGGAAACGGTGGACAAAGTGGAGGTATTGAACCAACAGCTTAAGGCCCAGCGGGAAGAAAACGAACGTTTGAAGTCGAGTCTTCACGAAGCCAAACAGAAAAGCGAGTCTTCCAGCAAAATGGACGAGGCTCAGCTTCTGGAAGAAAAAGCGAAAATTATTGTCGAAAAGCAAAACATTGAAGAGCAGAATATCCTCTATAAGAATTTTCACAAGGAGTTTGAATTTCTTAAAGTCCAGCATACGCAAATTGTCCAGGAAAATTCTACAAACTCCCAAAAGGTTTTATTTCTATATTTATTATTAAGATTGCTAGTATGTTTGAATTTAAAAATGTATTATTTTACTCGTTTTTATTAAATTTTTCGTTATTAAATAATTTCTTAATACTTAAATTACTCCAAAAGTTATTTCTGTATTTTTCTATGAATTGTTTTATTATATTTTATTATTATTATCGTGGTATATTATATCCAAATAAATAATTAATAATTAAATTGTTAAGTTGTATTATTTTATTAAACTACTTATTATTTCCATTTCAGCTTCAGACTGCGATTCGTGAAAAAACCGAAAAGGATCAAGAAATCCTCCGTCTCAAGGAACAGTTGAATCTCCAGCGAGAAGAATATCTAGGACTGCAAACCCGAGTCGCAGAACTGGAAGGAGTCCAAATGCAACTAGAAAGGTTTCAATCTTCCACTAAAGTCTGTTATAATATAGTCATAAAATAACATAATAATATTAGGAAGTGATAAAATTACCAATGATTTATTGATTCGTAAACGTAATATTCATTTCTAATGGATAACATTTTTATAACAGTCGAATTAAAATAATAGGATTGATATAGATAGAAAAGTAATGGAAATTAATAAAACGTGATAACGTAAATCTGTTTGATTATTAATTAATTGATTATTAATTTATTTATTTCGTTATAACAATTATATTACTACAATATTACGTATTATTACTGTTTTTAATAATATTACAATATTCAGGCAAAGGGAGCGTATGGAATCGAATCAGCAGCTTGTAGAGCAACTGAAACAGGCCAGCAGTGAATTAGAAGAAGATAATCAACGTTGTAGACACAAAGAAATGGAGCTGCTGGAATTCACGCAGAAACTTACCGAGAAAAACGTACAGCTGCAATCGGACTGCACATCAAAAGAATTAAAAGTATCTCAGAATTCGAATTTTTCTAATAAATGTGTTGGCCAAATTATTCAATGTTTTTTTATCATATAATTTAAAATCTAATTATTTACAGTTGAGATCCCTGGAAGCTGAACGCGAGTCCCTGGTCTCAGAGACTGAACGTCTGACCAACGAGCTGCGGGGAGTTCGCACTTCGTTAACAGAAGAGAGGGAACAGCGTGTGAAGGAAAGTTCGGTGTGGGCAAGAAATGTTTCAGAAAAGACGAGAATAGTCGAAGACCTTCAAACACAACTGCGGGAAGTGCAGAACGAACTGGCCTCGTCTTCCAGAAAATATGCAGCTAACATAAAAGTATATTATAATAAACTTAAAACCGTAACTATTAATAATCACTGTAATTGTTAAGATTATCATATATATCTATATATTTATTGACTAACAATTTCTTATTTAAAATTGTTAAATACTAGTTTGTAAATAGGATATACAATAATATGATTCGTATTTAAAAAATAAAAAAGTTCAATAAATTTGCCATATAAAAAACATACAAAATTAATTGAATATTTTAAATATTTTGATATAAATATATTATATGATAGCATGTACGTACAATGTATTTTTAGAAATATATATACTTATATGCCATGTATTGACCGAACCTTGTAATTTAACACTAAAATGTATTGATTTGCTTGATTGAAGGAACTCATGCGAGAACTGAAAGCGACAAAGAGAAGACTCGACCAGTTGGACTCGCGGGGAAGAGGTAGCGGGTGCAACAGCAACGATGTTGTCAGTCTGGGTTCCCGAGCCAGCTCCAGCAACTCCATCAACACCATTGGCATAGTAAGAGCAAGCAAATAATAATAATAGTAGTAGCTGTTGTTGTTGTATTAGTTGTAGTAGTAGTAGTAGTAGCAGTAGTAGTACTAATTCTTGTAGTAGTAGTAGTAGTTGTAGTAGTTCTAGTAGTAGTAGTAGTAGTAGTAGTAGTAGTTAGTAGTAGTAGTTCTAGTAGTAGTAGTAGCACAATAATAGTACGATATTAATGTAATACTAAGAATAATAGTAACTATGATAATAACAATTCTACTGCTACTTCTACTTCAACTACTCCTACTACTTATAATAACAAAAATAACAATTGAATAAGTGATTGCTGGGACTTTGAATGATCAAAATAATCTTAAAAATTTATTAATTATTATAATTCACATATTATTAGGACGCCAATTCTCCAGAGCAGTCGCCAACACCTCCACAGCCTCATCAGCTGCCTAACGACTGGGACAAAACGGCTCTTATGGAGAAGCTGGTTCGAGTACAAAGGGACAGCGCCAAGATGAGGGAGAAAATTGATTTCCTGGAGGAACACGTCCAGCACTTGGTCAACGAGCTGAAGAAGAAGAACAGGATCATTCAGCACTACTTTATGAGGGAAGAAACGGGAGCCCTTGCCAGTGAAGCAAGCGACAAACACAAGGTATATTAGACTATTTGTTTTTTTTAATAAACAAAATTATTTTAATTGCTCGATTGAAATCTTTTTCTGCTGCGATCAAAAAGGAGGCTAAGTATTTAAGCCAGGTATTTGACAATTCAACTAAAAATTTTACGTGTATGTTTTAGCTCAGTTTTATGATATTAATAATAATAACACTTTTAAACCAGTTTTCAGTTATTTTATTGATTATTGATAATTAACATTATTTATTTTATTTTATAAGTTTTTATTATTTTAACATTATTTTTGATTGGTTGAAAATTGATTTAGATGTAGTGCACGCATATTTTATATAGGCAATTATTTTATAACTTTCAGGCGGAATTGGCGAAGCACAGCGGGGTAATGGCTTCAGTCTACACTCACAAATCGCTGGACAACGGTCTTACACTGGAACTTTCGCTGGAAATTAATCAGAAACTACAGGCCGTCCTGGAAGATACCCTTTTGAAAAACATCACATTGAAAGTATGAGTTCACTTGAAAATCCATTTATTAACTTGAAAATTTTAGCAACATTTTCTTACAGGAGAATCTAAATACATTGGGAACTGAAATTGCAAGGATAACCCAACAGCACCAGGCCTTGCTACAACAGCAAAAGCGTTGAACATCCATTTAAAAAAAAACGGAAAAACTTCCATAATTTTTTTTTTCTGTGCAATCAGTGCAAGCGAAAATTTACTTATTCTAGTTTCACTATCAATGTACTTTACGTTTTATTTATATTCGTTATATTTGTCCGTTTGGTTTTTTTGTTGTTTTGCAATATATGTTTATGGCAAACAAATATTTTCTGACTTAACTTGCCCGTTCACCAGAAACGGAAAACGTGAAAATTTAACGACTAATGTATGTGTCGAAGTATCGTGCACTTCTACGACGGCGATACTCAATTTGGTGGTTTTTTTAGAGTTGTCTGCTGCTCTAGGTATCGCAAATCATCTAAAGTAGGTTTCCAAGCCACGAGCATGTAGACTGTAAATGCAACTGCCAGCAGAAACCTATCCAGTCTACAAAAACAAATTATTTTAATTAGTGTTACAATACATGTGAGATTAATATTACGTCATAACTTGCTGCAGCCACAGCATAACCACAAGTGTCGTTAAGCTGCCGTGTCTTTGGTTCGAATACAGTCTCGTCAGTTCGGCAGATCGTTGTTTGGTAGTAGCTGGAATACCCACGCAATAATAGTAAACCTACAAAGATTAAACAGATAATTTTAGGTTGAAGGCTAACAATACGATAACAAAAAAAAAACAAAATAGGTAATTTGAATCTAATTTATTGAAAAATCTTACCTCTTGGATACCAGTCATATTACATATGTCCATCATCAACCAATTTCCGTAAGTCACGGCCCACATCGCGATATGCATGACAATAAACATCCAGTAACAAAAAACGAGATCCAGCGGGATTGACCAAAGTATGAGATCTGCGGAAAGTTTCCAATAAGCTACCAAAATCTATAGGAAAAATGAAAAACGTGAGTTTTGTACATTCACTAGAATATTTAGATATACATTAATTTTTAGTTATTATTTGTTTAAAATAAACTATTAATATTTAATTACACCCAAATTTGGATCAATTTTTTGATTCTATTAATCTGATTTATAATTGGATATTAGACTTACGTTAATGCTGACGCATGTAAATATAACGTAGACGATTTTAGCCAGGCTCGGAGATAATTCACGACGAGGGAGAAGTTTCTCGATAGTTTTGATTTTGAAAAAACTATGTTGACCTACGAACAGGGCTACGAGCAATGTATTGTACCACAAAACCTGGAAAACTTCAATAAAAAGTTATTTTCTTCAATAAAATAAAGTTATAATTTGGAAAGTTAATACTTGAGTTGTCGCTCGTTTTGTGCGATTTTTCGGCAGGAAGCGACAACGTCCCGAAAGAGACAAAATTCATAAATTTAAATGAAGCTACTAAAGCAGAAATAAAAACAAGAAAAGCAAACAAAAAGTACGATAAACGAAAAATTAATTTATTATTCCACATTTTCCTACGTCTACTTTTTTTGTAAATCAAAATCAGTCTTTTCACTTTCCAGCTTTCGATTTCCCCCCTAAGATGGCACTGTTTTCCCTTTATCCCCTTTGCAGAGTGTAACAGTTTTCCCTTCTTTCCCCTTCACACATAAAATATATGCGTTACATGTCCATTTCCTCTCTTCCCTTATTTTTTCCACTTCCTAGCCTCTTTTCCCCTTTTTCAGGGAATTTCCCTGAAAAGTGGAAACATCAAAATCAAAACAATAATACCATTACAACGTTGCCAGATTTTAATTAATCTATTATTCAGTTAACAGAATATTAATAAACGCACAATTATTATATTATAAATAATGTATTTCATACGTTGATAAAATCACAAGTTACACGTTTTTTAAGTTTTCTTCAGTCTGAATATCTTCATGCAAAAGCAAAAATCTTTTGAGATATAGCGGTAAGGGCAGTTTCGGTACGCTGACGAACATATTTGTAAATTCAGGATTAACTTCTAAACATTTTCTTATATTAATTCTACAAAGTCTTTGCAAACTTGGTGGATTAAGAAATTCATCTTTAAAATACTCTTGAAATTCTCCAGGAGATTCTGTAAGGAACTCTTCTATAACTGAGTTTACGAGAAGCGACCAGCAACTAGGATTGTACAATTCAATCATGAACGAAAGCAATTGGTAGTCTTTATTTTTGAAGCACCAATAAAATGTGCCTCTTCCTTTACGGTCTGTTTTCATTGGATCAACTCCTGCACTAATCAAAATCCTGGCCAATGAATGTCTTCCTCGATAACCGAGATATTTCGTGGCCAAATACAATGGGCATTCTCCCCAGTTCCATTCAGGGTACTTCTGATGGACTTGAGCTCCAGAATTCAGTAATAAATTAAGAAGACCTGGCTGCTGTTCCTTTGTGGCAACCCTATAATACAATAAAACTGGATTAATTATGTGCAAATTTACAAATAGTTAGGTAACTACGTTCACACTCCATTATATTCACACTAGTGTTTCCATTTTGCAGGGAAATTCCCTGGAAAAGGGGAAGATAGGGTTTGAAAAGGGAAAAATAAGGGAAGACTGAAAGGGGAAAATGTCGAAGTAAGCCTTATATTCTAGTGCGGAGGGAAAAAAGGGGAAAATAAGGGAAGAGCGAAAAAAGGGGAAAATAAGGGAAGAGGGAAAAAGGGGAAACCGAACGTGGAAACACTGATTCATTGGGAATAGTATTCATGTTTTCACTATGTGATTTATTTGCAATATATACAGGGAATACTCCACAGAGCCTTATTAGCTTATTATTATATCATTATTATATCCACTATCCACTATTTGTAAATTTCCCTTTTCCCTGTTTTCCCTTTTTTACGGAGAATTTCCCTTCACAGTGGAAGACTGACCCTTGAGTAGCTCCTGCAGTGTGAAGGCAGCTTTACGTATAGTAATTAATATGATTAATGACAATTAATTAACTAGGTATTTAAAATTTTTAAGAAGAAAGTTACCATAAAGGTGTATGGCCGTAGAAATCTGTTGAATTAACATTTGCCCCATAACTCAATAGGGTTTTCACGAGAACCTCTGACCTCAACCTGTAAATATACGATAAATAATTTCGTTACTTTCAAGTTGAATAAATTATTGAAGTTACAAGTAATAAATAATTGTTTCGAGAAATAATATACAAGTTATTGTAACAGAAATTTCCTTCGTAAAGAATGAATCCTAGCAATGGTGTATTTTTTATGGTACGAGACACTGTAAAAAGGCACCATTCCAGTTCCTTTTCGTAGGTCCTCGGTTTCTTTTTAAGGTTGACTGTACCGTCCTAAAACGTCCAGTTTTTCCATTTACGTCCAGACTACCTCGTTCAAAGAGGTAACCAAAAAGGCACCACAAAAGGTACCGTCACTTTCACGTGGGCTATTTACCTACAGGCTGTCACAATAGGCGGTTCGAGGCGATCATTGCTTCCTTTGCTTCTCAAATCAGGATCTGCACCCGCTTGCAGTAAAATAGTCACAAATGGAAGATTCAAATCTGCAGTAGCAACACCAAGCGGAGTGACACCACGGTAAATGGAGTCAGGATCAGCACCTGACTCAAGCAAATTCGTTAACACTGAAATCTGTTTAGTTTTTAAGGCAAAGTGGATTTCAGCGGGACCGATTCTAGCCTTCATGACTGCTTAAAACAAACTGAGACTGAAATCTTAAAAATAGCACTGTCTAGAAATATACTGACTTGGCCATCTGGCAATGTAAAGCTAAACATTAGTCTATTTTTAGCTCAAGCATGTGAAGAGGGTTTCTACACATGACTGGTTCTAGTATAAAAGCGTATTTCAATTATAATTCTCACATATTTGACAATTTCTAGTATTATTTAGTACACTGGATCAACAATTAATATTATAACTTTGACTTTTTCTTTTTTGAAGACTTATTTTCCATTTCAGAGATATTTTGTGCTAGGATTTTTTCTAGTCCAATACAGGCATCACATGGTTTACTGACTTGCTGATCATTAGGGCGGAGAAGCATTTCGCAATCTACTGAATGCCACACTGAATAAATCTTTTGTCCAGCATTACAAGTAGATATAGTCTGGAAATCTGATTTGTCGCATCCAATGCATATTCGGAGGTTATCGAAAAGCTTCAACTGCTGTTCCAGCTCGCTAATCGATCGGCGGGAGTCTTGTAATATCTTTCCCTTGTACCTGACCGTGAATACATAGCACTGGATTTCTGACAAGTCTGGATTTATCAATGCTGTCTTCCAAAACATGCCCAACGGATGAGCTGCGGCTACACATTCATCGCATCTTATATGATTTGAGTTTTTTATGGTTATCCAATTCCACCCAGGACCTGATAACACAGCATCCTATGTATACTGAATACAACAGGATTAATATTATTAACTTGTAACGAACGTTCATAGTCTAATGAGTCTTTTTCAATGTTTTCTGCGTCTCTCATTTCGATAGACTGACTCTTTTTCCTCGTTTTCTTCGACGGACCGTCTTCACGTTTTGTTGGCTCCTTCCTTTTGACAACACTTTTAGATAAATAAGCAGGGCATCCTACAAAATTTAAGTGAAAATATTAAGTAAGCTGTTAAAAACACATTATGATTATGGAAAAAAGTTACCAGGAAAGTTTGACGGTACAGCTCCTGTCTTTGATTTCCTTTTATCTCTGGGTATTTTGACTTCTTCTCTGTTTAAAATCGTGCGGTAATCTTGGACAATCTCGTCTTCCTGAATGCGTAGGCTGCAGACTCGAGACTTTTGTATCACACTGTCCCATGGAAAGTGTCTCGCACATAGATGGAACAGTTCGGGATCCTTGGGAGTAGCAAAAATCCCACATCTTTCCTTGCATGTTTGTGCCTGTATTGCATCCAGGTACGACGCAATAATGCATCTTCTAAACCTAGGTAGGGTAGAACTATACCAATAACTATTTTGCTATTATTTAACTTACAAGTTATCGCCTCTTCAACTAACTTTATTTTATCTTTAAGGTAAATTTAGATTGAACCATAATTGCATTACTCTAACCTTTTATTCTATAAGATGTTACTTACTATGCTGTTGAAATTTTTATTTGGCTCTGTCGATAAAACCTTGAAAATATATCTCAAAATTGGCGCTCAACTGAAACAGAGCCAGCATAGTAGATCAAAACAAACCGACTTTTTCTACTTGTGCTGCCATCTAGTAGCAGTGTACAAAACTAACACCACAGCGCTAGATGCTAACTTGGCTTTTTATTATTCAAATGAATAAGAAAATTATTTCCTAAAAAAAATTATGTTATCTATCATGGTTTTAATGCACTTTATTAATAATCTTGATAAATGATAATTCATTCAAGCGATTTATAAATAATCGACTATGTGCTTTCGAAATCGATTACAAAATTGTTATGCCTAATGTTGAAGTAACAGCCCGCAAACTGAACCGAGCCGTCGTCCGGGTGGAAGCTATCAAAGTCGTCGGTTTATATTTCGAGTGTTACTATTACATTATACTACTTTTCAGCCGTCAAATATAGACATAATAATATAGGGCATTTTTGGCCTGTAGCTGAGAAGCCATCTTTTAAAAGTTTTCAGGTAAACAAAGCGGTAAAGTCGCGTATATAGTTCATATTTGTCAACTGACACAATCCTATAGCTGCTCTGTTTACAGGTTGTCATTACTGTTTTATTTAATCCACTATCTGACTTTTTACGTTATATTTTAGAAAAATCATTTGATTTGATCTGTATGATAACAGTTCACTTAAACGTTTTGTAATATCAACGTATCCTACGTCTTTCTACCCTTTACTCTCTAATAGCATTTGTTAATATATTTTTAAAAATACATTTTTTAAAGGATGGCTAGTAGTGACGATGACCATGATCATGATTCCAGCGACCCGGAAGAGGATGATCTTGATACCAGTCATGAGCTGGACAACGACGATAACAACGATTCTCAGTCATCGTTGGACGGTCACGGGCCAGGAATCAACTTAACAGGATTCCTGTTCGGTAACATAGATCGAGAAGGTCACTTAGAGGAAGACGTTTTTGATGAAGAATCAAAACGTCACTTATCCGAGCTGGGCAGAATGGGGCTCATGCCCATACTCGAACATGTGATGAGGGATGATGACCACAACTTAGACGACTATGATGATAATGACGACCATATAGCTAAATCGCCCACAGCTGAAGATTATTCCGACATCAATGAACTAGCTGACGATGAACAGGGGACTATGAACGATTCAATGTTAATGCCTCCTCCTCCGCCGCCCAGTTATCACACGTCAAGTTTCAGTGACTCGTCCAAGAAAAAACTGGAAACTCCATTAGCAGCAATGCTGCCGTCCAAATATGCAAATGTTGATGTGCGGGAGATATTTCCCGATTTCCGACCTGACAAAGTTCTGCGTTTTTCGCGACTTTTTGGACCGGGGAAAGCCAGCAGTCTGCCGCAGATCTGGCGGGCGGTCAAACGACGCAGAAAAAAGAAGAAACCAGAATCGGAAGAGAAAACAGAGAAAGAAGATCTAACTAAAGAAATTACTTTCAGCTTTGCGCAACTGACGTCACTAGACAATGTCAACTTGTCGGCCGAAGATAAGTTTCACAGCCGAATGCAGGCGGACTCTTCAGCGAATAATGGAAACAAAACAGGAGACGAGGACAAGGGACCTAAAGTCGCGGACTGGAGATTTGGTCCTGCCCAGCTGTGGTACGATATGCTGGGCGTCCCAGAGACAGGTATAAATAGTTTTATGAATATATTTGTAGCATAAAATAAAGCAAAAATTGAATTAACAGTATTAATAAAAACAATTCATAGTAACTTATAAGATAATAAAATAAGATGTGTAGAAAATGTAAATAAAATAATAATTTTAACGTAATATAATAAAATGGGACAAAAATATAAATATAGCAAAATAACATAACTAAAGTAGAATAAATACATTTTTTGAATAAAAATAAAATAATTCAGATAGTAGAATACATTAAATAAAACAATTAAGTAAATAAAAAGTTCATATTTTCATGTTTTTCTATTAAGACTACAAATTTAATCCCGTATTTTATTCAATAGTAAATTTATTCATTATACATACGTTTTTACTAAATTAATATTTTTATTTTTTTTTCCTTTGAACAGGAGACGGATTTGATTACGGATTTTCCGCCAAACACGAAGAGTTGAGCGAGAGTGACATCTGGAAGAGAGCATTTGAATACCCCGACGAAGCTTTCCACATGTTGACTCAACTCAACTGGGAAGACGACGTCATCTGGAACGGCGACGATATCAAACACAAAGTCCTGCAGAAGCTCAACAACAAGGGCGGACTAATAGCTTCCGGTTGGCTACCCACAGCAGCCAATAGGGTTGCACTACCACCTCAAAAAGCTTCTGATGCTAAAGGTTCTTCCGGTGGTACTACTACCACTGCTACAACTACACCCAAAGGAGGGAAGAATGCCCCAGCTAAACAGCAGCAACAGCAGCAGGCATTATTTCTAACGATTTTTATCATTTCTTTATTTTATTGTATATTTGATGGCAGCCTGTTGTGGAGGAAACACCGGCAGAAGATGTTTGGTACTCGATTTTCCCTGTGGAAAACGACGAACTGGTTTTCGGCAAGTGGGAGGACGACGTCATTTGGGACGCCAGCAACATGGAGAAGATCCCAGCGCCTAAAGTTTTGACTCTCGACGCCAATGACGATAACATCATTCTCGGGATCCCCGATGATATCGATCCTGCGACCAAGAAAGCTTACGTACAGCAGCCAGTTAAAGTCAAGATCCCGCATCCCCACGTCCGCAAATCGAAACAGCTGCTTGGAAAAGCTGGTGTCATTAACGTCCTGGAAGATGATGGCCCACCCCCTCCACCGGAAAATAACGATAAGGATCCTTATAATATCAGTAATGACGAATACTATGCTGCGAAAGCCACTGAAGCTGCAATCAAAGGTGATAACCACCAAATTTTTTATAAATAGTGTGAATAAATAATAAAAAATAACGAATAATTAATGGGTTAAAAATAATAACCTCAGTTATTATAACCGTTAAGTTATTTTCTCGTTATTATTTTATTTGTAATACAATGATTGAAGAATTAATGCAATTATGCGAGCACTGCAATTTGTTATTACTATTATTGTTATTTTGTATTATTCTTTTTACTATTATTTGTCTCATTCTGTACGTTATATTTTAACCAATCAAATGTTATTAGTGAGCACCGGAGGAAACATTATCCAGCACTCGACTCCGGTGGTGGAACTGAGGGCCCCGTTCATTCCGACTCATCTGGGACCCTTGAAGCTACGCAACTTCCACAGGCCCCCTTTGAAACGCTATTCTCATGGACCCCTGGCACATCCAGGACCCCATCCGGTAAATAAAAAAAAATAATAATGATGAATTTATAGCCATGGACTATGTTGGATTTCTCTTCGCATCACTGATTCTACTACTTCTGCTAGTTTTATTACCAGGCTTTTATGACTATATGATATATGACTGTTACTAATACTATTCTTCTTTTACTCGTGCTACTTGCACTGCTCGCACGAGTTTAACAACTGCACTAGTTTATTATGCTTGTTCCAAGTTATCTCGTATTTGTTTATTAATCATTGCCCACATTATAATTGATGTACTAATTATTTGTGTGCTAATTAAAAACTGTTCTTTTAACAACAATATTTAGGTTCATCCCCTGCTGAAGCACATCCGCAAGATGGCGAAACAGAGGGAACTGGAGCGAATGGCAGCTGGTGGAGGAGATATTTTCTTCATGCGTACTCCGGAAGATCTTAGCGGCAAAGACGGTGATCTTATCCTCGTTGAGTATTGCGAAGAGTACCCTCCTCTGCTGAGCCAAGTCGGAATGTGCAGTCGACTGAAAAACTATTACAAAAGAAGGTCTGTTTTACCTTTACCCTCAGGAAAATAATCAATAATTAGTGTACAACCATGTTCATAAAAAGAGGGTACAGCATGGGAAGGTTGAAAGCTTTTTTTTTCAAGTTTACAAAATTATTTATGCATTAAATTTAGTTGGGATAGATCGAGTCAACTGTATTTTGACTGAATCAGTGCATTTTATCAATTAATATTACAATATTCTTGCAAAATAAAGAAAAAGTGACGTTTAACCTTCCCATGCTGAACATGACTGTACATAGCAGTGCATTATATTATATGTTCTGTTATAAATTTTAAGTTATGTATTATTTTATGTAGGTTCAGTATGTTGGACTAGTTGTGAGACGTTAAATTAGTAGTATATATTGTAGTAGCTTTAGTAGTGTCAAAATACTTACTAAAAAGATTCAGTAAATATTATTAAAATTATTAATATTAATGGTTATAATAATTGTTGATATTTTTCTATGATACCGTAATTAGTTATAAAAATACAATAAAATAATATAATAATGGTTCGTTTAAAACGAATAATAAATCTTTTGATCAATTTATTTCTTGTAGAGCTGTGAAGGATCCAGGGCCGCCTTCGTTCAAGTACGGCGAAACGGCATTTGCTCACACGTCTCCATTCCTCGGAACCTTGAACCAGGGCCAGTCGTTACAAGCCATTGAGAACAACATGTACAGAGCGCCCATTTACGAACATAGAATGCCGCCAACAGATTTTATCGTTATTCGGACTCGCAATAGTTACCACGTTCGTGAAGTGGACGCTTTCTTTGTTGCCGGTCAAGAGTGTCCCCTCTACGAAGTCCCAGGCCCCAATTCCAAAAGGGCCAATAATTTCACCAGGGATTTTCTCCAGGTTTTCATTTATCGCCTGTTCTGGAAGAGTCCTGACACTCCCCGAAGAATCAGGATGGATGATATCAAGCGAGCGTTTCCCGCTCATTCGGAAAGCAGCATCAGAAAGAGACTGAAAAACTGTGCTGATTTCAAAAGAACTGGAGTCGATTCCAACTGGTAATTTATGGAATTTATTATTTTTTAAGCATCTGTCTAGTTTTAATAGTATATGGGGATAGGGCTGGTAGCTCAGCGGTTACGACCGCCGCTCTTCACCTCAGGGTCTACGGGTTCGATCCCACTCCCAAGTGAGGCCTATTCCCGGGCCAGCCACTCTAGGCAGACAGACGAAAGAGTCTGCAAATTCCTTTCCTTACACTGGGCACTGGGGCCATGGGCACACAGCCTGAATGCCCGACACGGAAAGAAAAAAAAATAGTATATAGGAATAAAAGTATAAGAATAAAATTGAATAAATAATCTATGTAGTACAAGTAATAAACATAATACAAAGAAATAATAATAACAATACAATAAATAATGTACAAGACTATAAATAATATATGAGAAAAAGACAGAAATTAATATTGTGACATTATCAAAAATGGCTAATCTTAAATTTGATCATTTCTGGTATTAGTAATACATTTAGGTATGAATTAACGTATTATTTATTAGTGTACTAACTATATATGGAACTAATTAATACACTTAAATAGGTGGGTGCTGCGTCCGGACTTTCGTCTCCCGTCCGAGGAAGAGCTTCGTGCGATGGTCTCTCCCGAACAGTGCTGCGCCTACTTCAGCATGATTGCTGCAGAACAGCGATTAAAAGACGCTGGTTACGGAGAGAAATTCTTACTGGCTACCCAAGAAGATGACGATGAAGAAATGCAACTGAAAATGGACGACGAAATCAAAGTGGCTCCTTGGAATACGACCCGAGCTTATGTCCAGGCCATGAAGAATAAATGCCTGCTACAACTTACTGGTATTTATCATTTATTTTCTTCTTCTATGCCAAGGTCTGAAACCTATTGCCACAAGCTTTACATTTATATCCCAATATTGGGAGCCTGTATATTCAGCAGCTATGCTAAAGCTACTAACAATTTTTATCACTAATCTACTACCAGGAAATGGGCAAGAAAAAAAAATTAATTAGGTTACATATTGAGACTATTAATTGAGTTGCATCGTTATTAATAGAACGATAAAAGTAGAATAATAGTTATTATAGTTTATAATTAAAGTAATATTCAGTTAATTACATTTCTTATTTGTATCGTTAAAATCTTAGGTCCAGCTGATCCTACTGGATGCGGCGAAGGATTCTCCTATGTCCGGGTTCCCAACAAACCTCAGATAAACAAGGAGGAACTGGAATCTCAGCCCAAGCGTATAGTAACTGGTACAGATGCCGATCTTCGTCGTTTGCCGCTGAACGATGCCAAAGCCTTGCTTCGCAAGTTCGGCGTCCCCGAGGAGGAAATCAAGAAACTGTCGCGTTGGGAAGTTATCGATGTGGTCAGGACCTTGTCGACGGAGAAAGCCAAAGCTGGAGAAGAAGGAACTGGTAAAATTTAACTATATTTTTATTTATTTATGCAAGTATTTTCTCTAATATTATAACTATATGTTACGTTTTATTTCAATTTACGTATTTTTTATGTGTGTAAATATGTTATATCGTTATTTGGTATATTCGCTGTAAAATATATACATACACGTATTACTTTCTTATTTTTCGATGTCTTGTTTTGTATTACGTATTGTATTTGTTTTGCATTTCATCATTTCTTATTACATTAATATGCTTTCTTGGTATGTTTTCGTATTCATATTTGTTATCATCTCTTGTTATAATATTGTATTTCTTATTTTACTTTTTCTGTTGAAGGTATGGACAAGTTCTCCCGCGGCAACAGATTCTCAATCGCCGAGCACCAAGAGCGCTACAAAGAGGAATGCCAGCGCGTATTCGACCTGCAGAATCGAGTGTTGACTTCAGAGGAAGTTTTGTCAACAGACGAAGGCGAAAGCTCGGTGGAAGAAGACAGCTCCGACATTGAAGAGATGGGTAAAAACATCGAAAACATGTTAGCCAACAAGAAGACGTCCAGTCAGCTAAACAGAGAACGCGAGGAACAGGAGCGACGCGAACTGCAGAAAATGATTATGGGCGAATCGTCACAAGATTCTAAGGGCAAGAAAGATAAAACGCGTCCTTACGAAGAGGACAGTTCGTCTCAACCTCCTTTAGTGGGAGCAGGACAAGCAGGACGAGTCCTCAAGATCTACCGCACTTTCAAGAACGCTGAAGGCAAGGAATACACCCGCGTTGAACTGGTTCGCAAGCCGGCTATCATTGATACGTACGTCCGCATCCGAACAACTAAGGACGAGGCCTTCATCAAACAGTTTGCCACTCCCGATGAACACCAGAAAGAAGAAATGAAGAGGGAAAAGCGACGACTTCAAGAGCAGCTGCGAAGACTTAAACGCAATCAGGTGAAGTTTATATTTTTGTTTTATTTTATTTAGTTAGTTTAATGTGGAGTCTAGCCAACTAATGAAAGCGTAGAGAACACCGTAGTAAAGGAACGCTGTACTATGCAACCAAAATTTTTGTTATAGTAAACTATTGTAAGTAATTAACTATCCATTAAGTTGTTTTAATGAATACCTAAATATATTACTGTAATAGTATGTTTCCAAGTGTATAATAAGTAATAATAATAATGTATTTTATAATAAATTTTCAATATCGATGGATTTATAGTTGTAAATTTACATTGAATTTCCCTTCAATAATCCACATTTAACAAACTGTTCATTAAATAATTCATTTGTTTATAATTGGTATAGATCTAGTATGTAATGTACACAATATAATGTTATTTTGATATTAACGCATTTATTGTTGTAATTTAGCATTGAATTTACGGTCAGTGCTCCATATTTGATAATCTGTTGACTAATAATTCATTTGTTTAAATAGGAAAAAGAGAAGCTGGGTCTGGTCAGCAATCGTCGGCGTAAGGTGAAGATGAAGCCCGAACTGAAGATGAAATGCGGTGCTTGCGGACAAGTGGGTCACATGAGGACCAATAAAGCCTGTCCACTGTATCAGAACGCCACTCCAGCTCCACCAATGGCCGTGGCCCTTACTGAAGAACAGGAAGAGGAGATCGAGAAGCAGATCTTCAGCGAAGACGAGGAGCTGGTCAACGTGGACGGCACCAAAGTCAAACTCTCTGGCAAACTGGTGAGACAAGCCGAAGAAGTGAAACGTCGATCCCTGGTGCTGAAAGTACCCAAGGAGGCTGTGTCCAGCAGAAGACGTAGAAGAATCGGAACTGTTACTCATTGTGACTATCTCAGTAGGCACGGCAAAACGGCTAATCGCAGAAGAACAGATCCTGTTGTAAGTATTAGTACATTCATAATTCAAACGTGTTATCTTTCTTGTGTTATATTGTTAGCCTTTTGTTGATTTTTTTTTTTGTTTCAATAGATTACGTTGTCCACATTGCTGGAAGAGATCCTTACTGAAATGAAGGAAATGCCTGACGTCCAGCCGTTTGTCTTTCCGGTGAGCGCTAAAGCGGTCCCTGACTACTACCGCATTATCAATCGCCCGATGGACCTGCAGACTATCAGGTTAGTCATATCCACGGAACCACACTACGGTCCAGTGCGTCCTTTACGTTATGGAGTGGTATAGGGAAAAACTAGATGCATTGGGTTGTAGTGGGTTGTGCATTGATACTCAAGTTAATGAAACGAGTAAATAACTTTAATAGAAATAAATAGTAGGACTATTTGCTTGTGGTAATAATAATAAAAATAAATATTACTTTATATTATTATTATTAGATAGAATACTATAAATACATACGTATTAAGTAATATCGGAATTTGTGATTGTTTAGGGAAAATCTGCGTCAAAAGAAATACCAAAGTCGTGAAGAGTTTCTGGCCGATGTTAACCAGATTTTGGAGAATTCGACTTTGTATAACGGGGAGAAGAGCATTCTGACGACTGCTGCCAAGAAGATGCTCGATTTGTGCATTCAACGCCTCGCGGAGAAAGAAGAAAGGCTTATGCGACTGGAAAAAGCCATTAATCCGTTACTGGACGATGACGATCAGGTATATAATAATGATAATAACAGTAGTAGTAGTGGTAGTACTAGTCGTAGTAGTAGTGGTAGTCATAATAGTAGTAATAGTAGTAGTAGTAGTAGTAGTAGTAGTAGTAGTAGTAGTAGTATTGTTATTTTTATTATTATTTTTATTATATTTCGTATATTTATACAAATGTGGTTTATATTATAATAATTTTTATTTCACCTTAATGTATATTACTGTACTGTGTCACTTTTATTACAAATAATATTATTACCAAAATTCATTCGTAAATCGCTATTATCTACTGTATAATTAAATGTATATTTCACATTATACATTTATTCACTTCTCTGTTATGATTAATTTGCTGGAACTCTTATTATATTTACATATTGATGTATATACATTTTCATCTTATAGGTGGCCTTCTCCTTTGTATTGGACAACATCGTCAACCAGAAACTGAAGACTCTACCGGAGGCTTGGCCCTTCCTGAAACCTGTCAACAAGAAATTCGTCAAGGATTATTACAACGTCGTTAAGCGGCCAATCGATCTGGAGAACATTGCAGCGAAGATCAAGGCTCACAAGTACCACAACCGCGAGGAGTTTCTCCAGGACATGGAACTGATTTTAGAGAACAGCATTGCCTATAACGGAGAACAGTCAGAATTCACTGAGAAAGCTAGGCAACTCATACGCATTTGCAGAGAAACGCTTGATGAGGTACCACTTACTTACATTTTTTATCGTTTTAATAATATCCTATTGGTTTTTGGGTGTTTAGTACATGGACCAGCTTAACCAACTAGAAGGCAACATCCGACTGGCTCAAGCTAAAGCTCTGGAACAAGCAGAAAATGATTCTCTTGATATTGGAGAAGAAGGTACTAGCAAATAAATGATAATAATAATAAATAATATAAGTAAATAATAATTATTATTATTATACCCTCTACACAAAATATATCTACACAAAACTAACTAGTAGTAAACTAGTTGAACGACAGTTGGTAGTAGTTGACTTAAATTTGAAATTTTAATAATAATTAAGTATTACGTGTTTTTCCGATAGGAGATGAAGACGAATATTCCATGGATTTCGACCAGGAACGGACAGGAGAAGATGAATGGGACCCGGAACGCGATAAAAAGGGTCGGGGACGAGGTCGTGGGAAACGGGGACGTCCTCCGTTGTCCTCTAAGGGCCCTAAACGAGGGTCCCCGCATAATTTCTCGTTCCTGGGACCCGTAAAGAGGAAGTCGAATGTCTTGGAAGAAGATTTGCAGTTCAGCGCCAGCGAGAAAGACGAAGATGACGACCAGGACCTGGAAGAAGTGGCCATGTCGAGTACCAGTGCCTTGGACATGGAAAGTGGATACGATCTGGAAGCTGAGTTCTCTGGTATTGCATTGATATTGAAGCTTTAAATAGTAAAGCAATTTTTTTGAATAACGTGCGAGTGATAGTGGATAAAAATAAGTAATAAAAATATAATATATAATCATGATAATAATAGAATCACATGCCAGTAGAGTTTTGCTAAGATTAACGTGTATAATTTTATATTGCATATTTGTATTTTTTAGATATATGTTAATATAGCTAATTATTATTGCATATTATTTTCATTAATAATTTAATCATTTGAATAACGCGTAATTAATATAAAACAAAAAAAGAACTAATAGTATAATAATATTGTTTAGTTAATTAACTAGAATTAAAGTATATAGTTTTGTGTTAAACATTTATACTTTTTGTATACCATTGTTTTAATGTTTTATTTCGGCTAAGGCTCAAGCCTATTGCCACAACATATACAACTCATAAGAAAATTTGATTTAAAAAGAAACACAGTTTACCTGCTCAGTCGTACTTATGATAGAATCTACACCCACGACTAGCCTCCCACCACCGAAAAAAGGAAAAAATAAATAAAATCG